>CAVNYN010258491.1:0-17026 GCA_963692815.1 Nyctanthes arbor-tristis
GCTCTTCCGATCTCCTTACCAAACATGTTACAAATGTATCACTTATTTTGAATCCATGCCTGACAGTCTGTGTACCATACTTAGGCTGATAGGCATCACCGAAAGGGGGGTGGAAATACTACTCATGAACTACGTGATCAAATGTGGAAGATGTTGTTGAAGATCGGAAGAGCAATGAATCAGATTATATACTCTTGACTTTAATTAATTGTCAATGGATCATGTCAAATAGTGGTAACAATGAAGTGTCAAGGTGTTAACAGTAAAATGACAATGGATGCTGATGATCCTAATGATAAACTCAAAGTACCTATGCCATTGTTTTTGGGTGGTTTTCTTGAGTGTTTTTTTTTTTTTTTTTGGGTTTTTTTGGCCTTGGGGGGGGCTTAGTAATCTTAGCCTGGCATAACACAAAATATCAAGTTTTAGATGGACAAGTGCCTGTGGACTTGTGGTTACAGAATTAGTTTGTTTGCGATCAACTAATTATTAGAACCTCTTGAAAAATCCATTCTATTGCAAATCAGTTCGTGCACTCAAGGACGCATATATTCTTACTTGAGGCGTTCATTTTAAAGTAGTTCTCCTTAATTATTCGAGGATTCAAATGATTTACTGTGACGGAATGCTACTGACGGGAGGGTTGTTTAACAATTTCATGAATTTCTTTTGTGTCTTGTTCATGATATTCTATATCTTTAAAGCTTTTATTGCTTTTTCCCCCTTCCATCAAAAAGCAAAAAATATAAACTGCATTATAGTTTGATATTATAATTGTTTTTTGATGCATTAATCAGTTGCTTGAGAAGCTTGTCTCATTGGTCTGATTCAAGGACTACATGAATCTTGAACCATTTTATTTATTTACTTTTTTCTTTTTCTTTTTTTTTTTTTTATAAATACAAGAGGGAGATAGAGGAGATGAGGGAAGGGGAAATAGGGGAGGGTAGATGTAATTAAAACTCAAGATCTTCCGCTCAAAACATGAATATTTAACCATTGAGCAATTTGTTCGAACCACAACACTACATGAATCGAGACTATCAAACCATTAGTATCATATTAGTAAATCACATCCAAATTCCAAATGAGTTTGCTTACTATTTTGAAAAATTAGAGTTTATAAGATTTTTTTTTGAGTTTTCGATCCGGCTGCCCCCACTTTCGGGTCCTGGCTCCGCCATTGCATAAAAGTTTAACCTAGTTGAACAAGTAGGAGACTACACAAACAAACTAGGAAACTAAATATTTACATGTATTTGAAATTCTTGGTACCTAAGAAAGTAATCCACACGCCTAAATTCTTTCTTTTCGACTAAGACATATATATTTGCATGCTAAAAAATATCACACATAAAGTATGTCATGCAAAAATTCGTCAAACATTTTTGAGACTTAAATAAAAATTAAAAATGTCAATTTACAAGACTTTTTGTATTAACAAGTTTTTCGATGGAGTCAACTTCAGCTCCTTATTATGGAGCCAACATCATTCACGTTATTTTTCTGTGTTGAAGATAATATCAACTTTTACATCAGCTCGTTTTTAACATGTGCATACATTCATTAAAATTTCTTTTGCAATTCTATTTTTAATTGTAATCATGAAAGAGTTGAATCCTTGGAAGTTCAAGATTGAAAATTCTTCTACAAAATCAAACGTTTTGAATATACCAAACAAAGATAGAGCCGCCGGATAAAGTTTGACTGCCCTATGAAATTTTAACCATGTGGATAGCCGGCGGAATAAAATAGTGCACCATCTTTCAATTCGTGTGGCTCAAGGTGGGAAAAATTCTGATATTTCACAAGTAATGAGCACTTGGTACTTTTAACTTATTAAAAACTCAAATATAAGATTCATGATCTAAATTAAATAATAAATTGAGGCTCTTGAATTTACATTTGGATCTCTGATTATTCAGTAATATTGTGTTTAGTACTCTTAGAGTATCAGAATTTTTTTCGTGGTGCAAGTATGAGTAATTAGATAATCCTAATGACAAATCAACACTTGCTTTCAAGAAACCTTTATTAGGCTGTCAACTTGTCATGAGGGCAACTGCCCCAAAAAATACTTGCATAATAATTCCCAAAAGTCATCCAAGAAATAAGACAATAATTGTACGTATAATAAATTGAACGCAAGTTGCATCTCAAAAAGTGAGCTAAAACAAGAACAGTTAGAACTAAAATTATTATATTATGAGCAATTCTAGAGAGATATGTAGAAGTGATATTAATAGATGACATTCTTATGTGGTATACATTCATTAAATGATGATTACATGACTACTCATAAGTGTGCCACATAAAAATATCACCTAATAATGTCTGTTTTTCATATCCCCTTAAAATTTTTGTTATATTATATTAGATAGTTTTCCATTTATTCAATATTATATCGAATTGTGTCGCATTTATTAGACGTTTACACCCTTTAGATGGAAAGCCTTAAATTCGAACCACTTATGTCTCCCCTTTTATTCTCCTTGTATATTAAAAATAAAAATAATTGTAACATATATTTAATTCATACATGCTTCAATAAAATGGTGGCTAGTGAAAGTAAATGCTCTTGAAATCTGCATGCTCTTTTTTTAGACTCAATCGAATTGAAATGCTTGTTGAAACTTAATTGGTTCTGATATACCATATTTATAAGAAATAAGGTTTATCTTAAAACGTCAAGTAGAGTAACCCAACCAATCTATATATATATATATATATATATATAATGGTAATGACCAATAATGCTTAATTTGTGTTAGTCTTCCATGGCTGCTTTCATCGTCATCAAAACTTGTTGTCTTCCTTTCCTACTTCTTCTCCTTTTCTCGGCCCTGGCTGTTGTGGGTAGCCGACGACTACCTGATGGTTCATCATCAGACGATGGGTTGGTTTCTGATGGCGTGGGAAGGCCGGCGTCCGTAATTCGCTTCAAAGGGTTGGATTCGGCCGAAGAGGGGTGTGTGCAAATGTATGGCTTCTTGCCATGCTCAAAGAACATTCCGGGCCATCTGTTTCTTATTCTAGTCTATGAATATCTTCTGTTCCATGGAGAATCCTACGTTGCCTCCGGAGGGGAAAGGATTTTCAAAATCCTTGGTCCTGGTATATTTGGTGCGTGTGCATTTCAAGTTATTGGATCCCTTCCCGAAGCTCTCATACTTCTCGGTAAGACCTTCGTCAAGGAATTAACTTATGTTTGAACAAAAGTCTGATACTCTAAGAGTATCATACTATATGCTCTAATGGTAAATCAAGAATCGACATGTTGATTCATAGAATCCAATTATTGTCAAATTGGGGCATTGAACACAAATGTAGGTTTTTGATTGACTAGTACTCTTGGAGTACCAATTTGTTTTTCCTTTATTTTCATTAAATTTGTTGTTTCTTTCCTTATTGGTTTTGATCAGTTGATTTGAGGGGTTATTAGTATTCATTATAATTTCAGAAAAATAATGATGAGCTAATCATGGACGTTGATGATTTATTGAATGAATAAGCTTATTTCCTTCCCCACAAAAAAAAAAATTAATAATAATAAGAAATAATAATAAAATAGAGACAAGGTTTAATATGCATGACATATATAATTTTTTGAATCACACCGACTTTTCTAACACCCTTATACGTAATAGCGTTTTGATTATCTTTCTAGAACTAATGCGACTTTAGCATTATGTTTAGGTACGGCAAAGAAGCCTACCAAACTTGATACTCACAGAATGAATTTTGCCTTGTGGCAGGCTGGTGAAAGTGTATATATAAAATGAAAAAAATATTACTTTTCTTTTGGCCCATGAAAAGATATTACTAATAAAGCTATAATAATAATAATAATTTCATAATTAAATATAATGAAACATATCAAGGAAGATTATTTTCAATCACAATTGTGAGATGACAATGGTTAAAATATCTTTTAAACAAAAGTATATATATAAACAAATATAAATACATAAAAGTATAAATAGACCACTAAATAGGTAAATATGTATTGTCCGTGGTGCATTGTTCCTGAGATGTGCCCAGATTTAAGTTCGGATGTGTACAATGACATGCGGAAAATGTCTTGAAGAACAAAGTAATATAATAGACATAACTTACTTGAGGCTGACGTCATCCGTTACCGTTCCTATAGTTAGGCTAGGGACTAGGGAGGGTAAATCATTAACAATACTATATATTGTCGCGTTCTAGTATTGTTTTTCCCCCAAAGATGTAAAATAATACTTCAAAAGTTTCGCATGTGAAATGCGTTTTATGCTGTGTGCAAGTAAATAGTGGATACTAGACTCCAAGGTTAGGTAGAGAGAATCTGATTTTATTGTAATATGATGATACAAGTTTCAACTTTTGTTAACATTAAATGAAATAATCAGTGTGTCACTTTGCTTGCCAGCACGAAGCTTGTTGACCAATTTGAGTTGAATCTTAGCACCAGGTTGGCAGAGAAATAGTCTAACTTCCTTATCTTTTTCCTTTTCTTTTCTTTTCATTTTTTTTCCCAAATCTGACTTCCTTATATCTTATTACAGAGTAATTTAGAAAAAAAATAATATTATATAGGACTAGTGGTGCTTAGCACCAGTTTAAGTGACAACTAATGTGACACTAAATAAAAATCAGTGAAATTAATTGTATGAATAAAAGACTCACTTGATTCGACTTATCATTTGATACTACGTTGATGTGGTATCACACACAAGTAGTGCTAAATAGTCTTATTCATTAAAAAAAGATTATTTATTATAGAAAATCCTTTTTGATCATATTTGATGAATCAAATTTAATTCTATATCATTTGATTTGATTCCATCATTTTTCCCCTTTTTGTTCGTTTGTTTTTCCCCCTTTTCATTTATTTCTTTCTTTCTTTTCTTTTTATTTTTCTATTTTTGATTATCTCGTTTTTTTTCTTCCTAAGAAGATATCAGAGAGCTTTATTCAAGTTTTATTAATACTAGACAGGGCTTTCTTTTTTTTCTTTTTCCTTTTTTGATTATCTCGTTTTTTTTCTTCCTAAGAAGATATCAGAGAGGTTTATTCAAGTTTTACGAATACCCAGACAGGGCTGGCCCTAAGGTTAGGCAATCAAGTGCCCAACCAAAAGCATTAGAAAATGTCAAAAATTGAATTTTTCTAAACTTATAAACAAATACTAGAATAAAAATAATATATATAATAATTTACATACGTTCAATGTAAATTATTCTTTGGCCTAAACCTCTACCAAAGATCAAAAGTTCAAATCCTCCTACGGATACATTTGGTTTATTTATTTTTTAAAGTAGATCGGAAGAGAAACTTTTATTATTTTAATTTCATTTAATAATAGATAATATTTATTTCATTTGAGTTGTTTAAATTTTATTAATATTGACGTAACGAATTCTAATTTCACATGATCAAAATTTTATAAGAAAAGAGGTCGTTTAGTGCTTTAATTAATTATCAAATCAAAATTTTGAATTTGTGCTTTTTAAAGGACAAAATGTAATTGAAAGTCCTGCAATTATGACAAAAACTAAAACTTACCGAATGAAAAATCTCAGGTCCTCCGTACCTAGTTATAAATTCAATATCTAAGTCTTGCAATTTTGACAAAAACTAAAACTTGCTGAAATGAAAAATCTCAGGTCCTCCGTACCAAGTTATAAATTCAATATCTAACATATTGGATGGCACAATATATTACGTTAAAATCATTGAACATTTATTACCCAATACAACCCCAAAAAAATTTTGGAAAAAATTTATAATTACGTTATCGATCTGTTTTCAGTTAACTTTTAGTTTTGTGTTTTCAAGAGTAATTTAAGGAAAAATAAATTTGTTTTCTTTATTTTCGGTGTTTTTAATTTGTTTACACTAAAAACAATTAAAATGAGAAAATAGTGTTTTGAGTTTCCTTCACAGCAGAATTTGTTTTTTGTGACCACATTTTCAAAGACGTGAGAGTAAACAGGATTTCTGCTTTCAAAAAACTAAAAATCTTTTCAAAAATAACGAGAACATGCTTGATGCTTTTGTCCATTGGACCGTCCAGTCTTATATAGTCTAATAACGAGTGAGAAGTTCTAAATTGATCTACTGAGCATCTCTAATGTTGAATGTCAAAGTAATGATAGATAGACACAAAAAATATGTTGGTCTCATATGTTTTCAATTTTATTTTAATTTTCATTTTTTTAAATCACCTCTCTCTTTTTCCACACTTTTTCTTCACATGCCCTTGATCATTTCAAGTGTCATCTCAATTTTCTAATTCTACTCCACATTGCCAATTACTATTTTGTCATTATTTTTGAATTTCTAACTATATCTCTCATCTTTCTTACTTTTCCCACTTTTCTCTCTTTTCAGTTAATTAAATTCTCTCTCTTTTTTCCCACCATCTCCCTGGTCACATTGATATTCAACATTGACATTAGCATTGGAGATGTTACGCTTTATGTTCTTCATATATATATGTGTGTGTATATATAGTTCATAAACTTGTTTGATCTTTTATTTTGATATGTTAACAGCATCTGGTCTGCTGAGCACTAGTAAAGATGTTGCTGAGGAGTGTGTATTAACAGGAGTTGGCTTGCTGGCTGGATCAACAATTTTGCTTCTCACAGTAGTATGGGGAACTTGTGTTATCCTTGCAAATCAAGATTTTTCCCATCAATTGAACCCTAATAATCCTTCTTCTAGCAGTCCAAAATCCCGAAAACTAAACCCTTTTGAACGATTTCTAACAAAATTATGGCCTGGTTTGTGATCTTCCCTTTTTGTCTTATCTACTAATATATGCAAATTGTAATATATATTATCTCTTGACAAGTCAAGTTGATTCTTTATGTACTTCTAGAGCGCACTGAGTCATTTCTCCTTATGTTTCGCTACAGGCAATGGTGTAGTGACAGATCTATGGACATGTTACACTGCAAGAATCATGCTTTTTTCAGTTATCCCATTGATGATTATCCAAATTCCAACAATTTTCAATTTGTCCTATGGCGGAGAACGAATTTGCTTACTGATTACTCTCGTTGTTTCGATCATTTTCCTACTCTCTTACTTCTTCTACCAGGTATTTTTTTAAACTCTCTAGTGCTCATTTAAGTACGTAGCATTAGATAAAAATATATTCTCAAACTGTACACTTATCCTCTTGTTACATAAATTGAGCAGGTTTTCCAACCCTGGATTCAGAAGAGACGTTTAATGTATATAAAGCACGAGCATTTAGTTGTTGACATACTAAAACACGTGCAGAATCAAACCATGGGGAAAATTCTAACAGAGAATGGCTCGCCAAATTTTGTAGCTTTAAAAAGGTTTAAAGACAACGTTTTTCTTTCTTAATGTTCAATACTATGTGGTACTATATAGATATATTTTTCCATGATAATATATACTATTTTTTTTTTCTGAAAGTATGCTTATATATACTATTTGTTGTAGGTTATTTGAAGAAACGGACCATGATGGAGATAAGTACATTTCCCTTTCGGAATTAAAAGAATTCCTTAGTGAAATTCGATTTAGAGAGTTGGCCTCAGACAAGGACAATGTAACGGAAGCAATTATGAAGGAATTTGACGCTGATGATGACAGGAAGATAACAATGGATGAATTTGTAAGTGGAATGACAAAATGGCTCGATGAGAGTAAAGGCGCAGTGAATAAAAGATATCACTCAATTAAATCACTGAAAGATTTGTACCAGGTAACTCATTTAGAACATCTTTAATTTAATGTTCTTAATTATATAACTTTTGAGTTTTGTCTGAACTCACTCGACATATCGGCCACAGGTTATCAAACCTTGGATTCAAAAGAAAAGAGAAGAACGCGAAGTGATGAATCATCTGGTGCCGAAAATTCTTGAACATCTTGAAAACTCGATACATGGGAGCCTTTTAACAAAAAATGGAGATCCTGATATACCTGCCATAAAAAGGTGAAATAGTTAGAATTCTTAGTATATCGAAAAATGTGCACGTGCCTAACATTTAATCCTATTCAAATACTATCTTATGTAAGTGTCCAATAGCTAGTTCCAATAAATGGAGATTGATAAATCAATAAACTGCAGGTTGTTCAAAGAAATCGATCAGGATGACAATGGCTTCATCTCATACAGTGAATTGAAAGACCGGATGAGCAATATGAAGGGTGGAATAATAGCGTCCGATGTAGATGTTATAGCAACAAGAATGATGGAAGAACTTGATATAAGTGGAGATCAGTTGATAAGTGAGGACGAATTCATTACTGGTTTAAGCAAATGGCTTCATATAACTTATAATCAAATCCCCAACTCCGAAGATAATGAAGAAAATACTTATGAAGTAAGGACAAGCTTCTTTCTATCCTATAATTCCCCATGTTTTAGTTTCTAATTTTGAGTTTTATTTACCAAAAAATGACTAAGGAGGCTTGCCCTGGTGGTAAAGAGATCTCCTTACCAGCATATTTGATTGGAGTTTCAGTACTCACCGTTCCCACCACTACGATCCCCCAACTTGCATTCAAAAAATATTTTATTAACAAAATTTTTCCTACTTTTTAAAAATGTGGTTTTTTGAAAGTTTAAAAATTAATGTGTTAATGAAATAATTAGGCAGTAAATAAGTTTTACCTGTTTTAAGAAGAATTGAAAAAACAACGTGTAAATAGCAAAATTCGAGCCCAGGACTCCTTACCACTGCGACACAATAAACCAAGATTTTTGTAATTCATTTACATGTTCATGTTCAGTCATATTAAACAATTCTTCTATGAGTTTTCTAATAAATCTCAAATGTAACATTTGGACAGAAAACATGGGAACAGACTGATAGACTGGTAGAGAATAAATTGATGGATAAATCGACATTTGCCTGGTTTAAGGCTATATCTCTTGTGGTGCTTGGGGTCGTCATGCTTGGGCTTCTAGCCGAACCTCTTATTGATAGTGTTCGGAATTTCTCTTCATCAGCAAATGCGCCTTCATTTTTCATCGCTTTCATTTTAGTCCCTATGGCTTCAAATTCAAGAATAGCAATATCTGCTATAAAGGAGGCGTGCAAGAAGAAGCTGCACATTACTTCTCTGACATTTTCCGAGGTATGCTTCTTATCCTTCTACTCAGTCGAAGAAGAAATGACACTTCTGAGAAATAAAGATTTAGTATTCTTGACTGATGCATCTATAGAAAACATACGACTTAAAACCCGAAAAATATCACTTTTCAAAAAAAAAAAAATTTCAGAATATCAAGAAAACATGTAATTATACTTAGGGTCTATTCTTTTAGATTTATTGAGTTGCATTATTCTTCTAGCTCTAGAGGTTGTAACAAAAACTTTATTATAATTTATATGCTTCACCTCCAGGGTAAAACTCACCCTAAAAAAGCTAGCTCTTAATAGAAGGTGCCCAAACGTTATAAAATGTATAAGAAGCCAGTAAACTTTCAATATGTAATGTGAGAACAGTAACATTATGAGTGCTTTTGGTTTCTTTGCACCGAAAACCCTCAAAAGGGACCAAATATCATTTTCATTTTTTTTTAAATTGAAAACTGAAAACAACTTAGAAACAACGAAGAGAACATGACAACAACAAAATAAACATGGCCTAGTTTACTAATATATATATCATTTTACTTAATATATATGGCCTGAATATTAATGCAGATATATGGAGTTGTATTCATGAACAACACACTTGGCCTCATAGTTCTACTTTCCTTGATCTACTTTCGCGGTTTATCATGGAGCTATTCTGTGGAGGTTCTGATGGTTTTGGTTGTTTCAACAATTATGGGTTGGATAGCAAGTTTCAGCACTGTATTCCCTGTTTGGACATCACTTTTGGCTTTTCTATTGTACCCTTTGTCTTTGCTTCCGATCTTGTTTTTGGTGATTTTAATTGGCTTTCATAAATCTTGATGCCATTTATAATTTATTCATTTTGGTATGTAATAGATTTCGTATTATGAACACGCATTGTATCATCTTGCTCAATCTCTTTGTGTAATTTAGATAATTTTTCTTTCCTTTCTTTTTTTTTTTTTTTTTTTTTTTAAAGGTCAAATTGGTGGAATCTGGATTTTATATGTTGGAAAACCAATGCCGTGAAATGGACGAACAACCAACTTTTATTTAGAAGAGGGCAGGACTGCTTGACAAAACACTCAATTTTAATTTCTTGTAATTGACTTGACAAATGGTTACCTGCATGAGCCTTTTATAGGCTTTAAAATCATACATTTCTATCTATTCTATACAAAATTAAAAGAAAAGTTTCATAAATAAGAGCATAATTAAGTTCAAAGATAACATGACATACTTTTATTTAAGGTTACACTAGATAAAGTTTAATACTCTAAACCCCCGACTAGGGATGCATAACGGGCCGCCAGAGCCTGGACCCTAAAAAGCCCAAGCTGAGCCGGCTCGTGGCTTATTTAAGACGACCCAAGGCTCGAGTCAAGCCCCAAATTGAGGGGTGAGCTCGTGCTTGAGCCGGGTTGACCCGTGTGGCTTGCTAGGCCAAAACGAGCTGGCCCGTATTACGGGTAGTCAAAAGCCCGTGTGAAACTTAAGGGAAGAAATTAAAGAAATTAAAAAAACCACGTTTTTATTTAGGAAAAAAATAACCGGCCGGCTCGGAAAAGGCCTGAGCTAAAGCTCGGGTCAAGCTTCAATTTCTTGAATGAGCTGAGCCGGGTTTTGGCTCTGGCTTTTTAGGCTCAAGATCAAAAAAGCCCGAGCCGAGCTCGAGCCCAAATCTAGGCGACATGGCTACCCCTAGCAAATAATAAAAATAAAAATAAAGAGAGAGAGAGAGAGAGAAAGCTTCATTTATTGTAACTCCATGTAAATTTCAAAACTTAAATGAGTAAATCATCAATAATTCCCTTGCGACGCATTAATAATTGCAAAAGAAAAAAAAAGAAAGACATCATATGGTCAAAAATTTATACTATAAATCATTTATCAACATTTTAAATTATAAGCTGAAAATTATACACGACATAGAAGTTCAAACGTATAATAAAAAAAAAAAAAGATATGATAAATTGTTGCAAATGTCCATAGGCTTTGTTTCCGTTACACAATTGCGAATCATGAAAGCTTCATAAGCATATCGCTACCACCCTCTTCTTGATGAGTCGGTCACATACAATAAAGATTTTAAAGTCTTATTACTTGTCTAGTGTTGTTTTAACGAAAGAGCAAATTAGGCCATGTAGTGCAAAACTTAAAAACTATACCGGGATTAATAACCAGTCCACTAAAAGTCAAACATGGGCACATTTTTTTTTCCTTTCCACTTTTCCTATTTTCCCCTTTCCCTTTCCCTCCCCCTCCCCACCCCCCTCCCCCTCCCCCTCCCCCTCCCTTTCACTTGTTCATTTGGATTTACAACTTTGTAATTTTTAGACATAAAAGGTGACAATTAATATAACACTAGATTTTTTATCTGTGCGATGTACGAAAAGAGATACAGTGAAAGAGACATACATCAAGAGTAGTTTAATACAAATTTAGATATTTGATATCATAAAAGAATATAAAAATAATGATATTTACAAATATAATTTGCACTGTGTAAGGAAGTCTTGTCAAATGGTATCAGATTTTTTCTTATAATAAGAAATTTATCACTTGCGTCTGATCCAGATAGGATTTTTATCTAAATGATGTGATCTTTATATCTTGAGATTATAAGTCTCGTGTCACTATACAATGTAGTCAAATGATAAAAATTTCGTAACAATATACTAAGAATAGTGATATTTAACTTCAACTTATGACCTAAAATTCTATAGTATTATATCTTATTCAAGAATTAAAATTTGTAAAGATTTGCAGTAGAAGTTGTTATTAGGATATGATGAAATAATAGCATGATTATCTCTACGACGCATGACAATCGGTTAAAATTTATTTAAAATTATATGTCAAGATAGACGTTAAATGCTTTGTAAACTCTAAAATTATTCTTCTATTTTTCCTCTTCAGTAAAATGTGTCATTTAGAGTAATCATTTTCTTATTATTTGAGACTATAATTTGATGATGATAAGATAATAATATAGCATTAACAACATGACCTCCATGTAATTACGTATATCTTTAGTGATATAATTGTTGATAATTAAATTAGAAAGACTTAATTCTTATTAAATTAAAGTTCTTGATCTAATTATTGACAACTAAATATCATTTGTCCATTTGCAAGTAAAGTAAAAATTCAGTGACATTTCATACAATTAATGTTGTCATAATTTATATTTCTTTTTTCCTTAGTGACAACAGAATCTCGAATAATTGATAAAATAAAAGAGATTCATATAATTCACCTTGACAATAAATTTTGATAGTAGAATTCGAGTTGCGAATAGAGCCAGTAAGAATATTGAAAGATAATATAGTTAATTAGAATGAGCCTATACAGAAAAACCCAAAAATTATTCACCTTGCATAACCTATTTATTCATGTATGTATTTATGCATGATCGCATTGTAGTATTGTAAAAGAAAATAATATCATAGTTTATATTATACCCACCCGTGCCTACCTTAAATGAAAAAGTTGAAAATGAAAATAAAGTATAACTATCACTAAATACAACAAACGAAGTCTCTTAAAAGACGGGATACCAAGATACCAAAAAATATCATACAACACCAATGTCATTGCCAATGGTGGAATCGAAAGAAGTCTCACGCATGCATTGCACAGATACGTACCTATCGGATTTGCATAACAAAATCAGTAAATATATAATTTTGATTTAGTATTTGACGTGTTAAATTAATGTTTTATTAATAACATATTAATAATTACCTTTTTATTTACTGGATTAATGATTTACTACATTTTACTTTTAATTCATCTAATTTATTTAATATTATTAGTTAACTGTCTAATAATATTTCCTAGGCATATACATACATGTATTCACTCGATACTCGTTCAAATAAAAATTTTCATATCCATATAAAAAAGTACCTTAAACATACCCATTTTAACAGGATGATGCTACATTTTATTTTATGCAAGTACCTGTAATATCACATTATTACTTTAGTCTAGCAAATAATAAATATAATCCTTAAAAAAGTAACATGATTTTATACTCACAATTGTTAGAGTTATAGTGTACATTCGTATTAAAATTGACGTGTAAGTTTATTTTTTTAACCATCATATCATAAATAAGGTACAATATACTAGTTGTATTGTCTAGAATTACGAATTGATATGCGAATCACAAATTTTCACTGGATATTTGTAGTAAAATGTCTAAGTATTGAGCATAAATTTAGTTGCATAACTGAGTCTATAATTTTAAGTCCCCTCCAAACATGTCATTCAAGTTCACCGGTACAACCTATATAAAATTATAATAATTAGCAATTAAATTATCAAATCACAATGAACTATAGTAATTATAAATCTAGCATCTTACCCATCTTGAACAAATACATGATATTGGATTTATATAACAAAAGCAATAAATATACATTTTTGATTTAGTATTATACACATTAAATTAATATTTTATTAATAATATATTAATAATTACTCGTTTATGTACTCGATTAATGTTTTACTATATTTTACATTTATATCATCTAACTTATTTAATATTATTAGTTAACAGTATAGTGATACGTATGAGTATGTGTATATCCGTATTCAC
This sequence comes from Nyctanthes arbor-tristis, assembly GCA_963692815.1. Lineage (NCBI taxonomy): Eukaryota > Viridiplantae > Streptophyta > Magnoliopsida > Lamiales > Oleaceae > Nyctanthes > Nyctanthes arbor-tristis. Next base: position 13,705 of record CAVNYN010258491.1, read on the forward strand.
GTGATACCCATTTATATAAAAAATTTCATACACAAAAGAAAGTACCCTCCCATCATACCATTTTAACTGAATAAATTTTACACACTACAATTTTTTTTTTTTGGTAATTATAGGCCAAAAATAAAGCGTAATTTTTGTGAGAATTTTTGAATATCAAGAAGATAAATCAGAAGATAGCAATACAAAATAATATTGTTATTCTCAATTAGGGCAATCAATATTAGAGGAAGTTAATTAATATTCAAATAAAAGAGAAAGAAAAATATTCACATTTATGTTTATCATCCAACTGGATTGAAAAATGCATTTTGTTAATTCTACTTTTTGTATATTAAAATTAATTCTTTATTTCTTTCTTAAATATAATTTCATAGTTTATAAATTTAGATACGTTGTAAACAAAATAACTTAAAACGTTGCAGAAAAAGTGACTTATTAATTACAGTAATAGCTTGTGGCAATTTATTCTTGTACAAAATAAAGGAAATTTTTATTTTCTATTCTTATAGCTTTTTATTATTATAAAAATTAAAATAGACTAATTAGGGTTTTTCTGGTGCACGTAGGGGGGAAGAATATAGGAGGGGAGAAATATTTATAATTGTTAAGAATGATATAATTATCTGCATCATTTTCATTTTGACCGTTTGAATGCATATGAAAAATTAGTGGGATTAATAAAAAAATAATGTCAATATAATTAGTCTTTAAAAATATATGTGGTTAATAATAATATTTTCTTTGAGTGAAAACACGCGAGAATAGTAATATATAAATGAGAATTATTAACAAATAAAAAGGTTGGCATAACAGTTTAAAAGCATGTTACTCAACATGTACGTTACAAGTTCAATTCTTCACTATTACATTTGTAACAATTTTTTTATTAAAAGTGACAACCGGTGTAGTATGACATTATAAGCAATTGTACCAAATAGAGCTTTAGGCGGGAAAGATTTTCTAATTACACAAGACGAAATTGCAATTTCTCCAGACAAACTGTCTATTTAATTTATATATATATATACACTAGTTACAGTACATGCGATGCACGTATTACGTTTTAATTTTAGTTAAAATCTGAGTGGATTTTATTATATGCTATGGTTGATTTAATTTAATACAACCTAAAATGAAGCAGTAAAATGAATGCTACAAATTATTAGCTAAAATAAGATATTTTAATACAGAATCAATAAACAATATGCCGTGAGAGAGTCCATTTTCCCTTTGGTCTCCATTAACAATTTCTACTCCGAAAATCACCTTTGAAAAAAGAAAAACCAAGATCGAAATAAAAAGAAACGGAACACCAAAAAGAAAATGTCACAGTAGTCGGAGAAGTAGCTTTACTATCATCCTGGAACACATGATACTTGGTACGTGTAGCTAGATGCAATGCTAGTATGATTCCTATTGACACACAGGAAAAATATGAGGGAACTCAAAGGTAGAATTCAATAAAACTGGAAATACAAGAAGTCTCGAAGCAAATGAAAAAGTTATCTAATAAATTTGGGAGATAATGAAATATCTAAAAGATCTCCTTTGTGAAGATCCCATTAGAATAAAACTATGTTCAACAAAAGTTATCTTAAATTTAATTTTAAAGGAAAACAGAGCATAACTTCCAAGTTAGGCATTTTGTTCTCACAATGAGAAGCAAGAACATGAGCAATATTCCTAGCACTGAGCTAGTGGATACATATGATCATTTTCGTGTAAAATTTTATAAGATATCTAAGTTCACAATAAGCAAAAGATTCAGCAAAAAATAACTCGAGAAATACTTGAGTTAGTTTGATTTCCAGATGAATCAGTAGCATGAACTGATTTAAACTATGCAGCAGTGTCACTGCAGAATTTTTCATGGTCTAAAGTATAAAATGACAAGAAGAATATTCAATGTACCTTTGCGTAGATGGAAAAAAACATCTTCCTGCAAACTTTTATGGTTATGTCGTTGTACTTCATGATTGATTAAGGAAGCTGGAACATAGAGCAAAATGGTATGAAACTCACAATGATAGGGACAAACAATCTTAAAATAAAATGTACAACACAAGCTGACCCTTTTTTCAAAGACTACAGCTTTATCTGCAGCCATACTCGATTCACTAGTTACATTGTCCTCAGTAGAATTAAATCTAACTGCAGAGGTAAGGTCTCCATCTTTGTAGACAACCAAAGGCGGCTATTTCAAGCCTTCATCTTCTTCCTGAGCAACAAATTACTCAATTCCACAGGTCAAAGTAATAATAAAGGAATTGCGCTACCTCTTTGAAGATTGATTAATTTTTAAAGTCATGATAAAAGTTTACCTGCTCTGTTGAACTAAGTATTTGAGACTCTGTTCTGTGTTTATGCACAAGAGAAAACTTTGTTTCAATCTAAGAGCATCATGCTATTTCAGCACTCAGGGAGGCCCAGGGAGTTGAATCATAATATACATACAATGTCTAGTTAGTTAACAGAACTTTAGATCGTAACATGGAGCTCAAAGAATGTTCCGAGAACAAACCTTCTTGGAGTACTTTGAACCCGATTTTGCTGAATTTGGAGGAGATTGTGGATTGCGCTGCTTCGAGCAATAAATTCGTAGCTGAAAACAACGACAAACCGGAGACAATAAGAGGTAATAGAAGCAAACATCGAAGGCCCAACAAAAAGGGTGCAAAGAAGATTCGAGACGGCACAAATGAGAGCAGAGCTGAGCAACTGAGCAAAAATGAGGAATTAACAAGCAGAAGCTTCTAGTGAAATGCCGAAAAATGGTGGAGACGCACAAATGAGAAACGTTTCACTTTCATGCATGTAAGGGCAAAATAGGAAAATGGTTGAAAAAAGGTGGGGGCAAATTAGTAAAGATACGGTTACAGAAAACAGTGCCATCCGGCTTCACTCTTTTATAGTATAGGATATAGATTTTAGAATTAACTGTGACTTTTAATTTTATATTTAACTTGTTCTTAATCTCTTGTGTTTGATTATTACTCTTAGTTTTTGTAGCTTTTAAATGTAAAAAGTGACAATTAATATAACATTTTTTAAAATAAAATGTGAGTTTTAAACTAAATAGAGTTTTTTTTTAAGTACAATTACAATTCGTATCATGACATTACAAGTGCATATAAATATATATCCTTTTGAAACACAGTGTAGAGAAATCAATAACACAAGCACCTATACAGGAGACTACAAAAAATCAAACTCCTATACAAAATACTACAAACTACATATAAAATATAAATAAACCCCTACATTGGGGAATCCTCAACCTTAGCCACTAACCAAATGGGCTAAAGTCTCATTAACAAATAGA
>CAVNYN010258508.1:0-13510 GCA_963692815.1 Nyctanthes arbor-tristis
ACTGTACCACACTTTTTTGCATCAAGACAGCCAACTCCAGCCAATCATCTCCCGTCCACACTAAGTCTCAGCAAATCACCGAGGTAAATAACTTTTTAAAAAAAATTCAAAATTCACAAAATCGTAAACTGAGAAAACGGCAAAGATAATTGAATCCATTTTATACTTACAAACTGGGCGGCCCTGTGATTTCTAAGGCTGAGGCGACCTTTGAAAAATGGGCCCTCGACGTAGCGACATATACTTACCTTCTTTCATGAAACAAAACATATATAATGTCTGTATTTTCAGTCTAAGTGACTAAGTTCACATGAAAATTGAAATCATCATATGCATCCTCCCATTATTATGTATGGCTGAGGAATTAAGGATCCTCTTCTTGCCAATGCCAATTGAGAATTACAAATTTAGTTTTTTTTTTTTTTTTGAAAAAACGAATTTAGGAATTAGGAATTTAGGGATTAGGATTTAGAAATAAGAACTTACCTTTGGGTTGCTTTTCTGGGTGCCGGCTGCATAGTGTGGTGGTCGGAAAGAGCGGGGCTGGCCGGACGGGACGACGGGTGACTGGTGAGGAGGCGCCGGACTGACTACTTCTGCTCTTCGTCTTCAGAACGTCCTTCTGGCTTTTCAGCCTTCCGTCTGTTCGTTCGTTCCGCCTTTCATTTTTGGTTTAATTTCACAAAAGGTCTCCAACCTTTGGGTTTAGAATTGGATATGTCTCAAACCTTTTTTTCACTCGTCTAAGTCCCCAATTTTTCATAAATATGCACAATAAGTCCCTCTTGTCACTATTCCCTTCACTTTTCATATAAAATGACGATTATACCCTTTAACCTTTTCATAGAAAACTACTATAATTTTTCGGCAGCAGATATGGGGGATGTATCCCCCCATTTTGGCAGCACAATGTGGGGTTCTACCACCCATTTTGGCTGCTAAAATGACAGCAAAATACTGCTATTTCCGGCAGTATTTTGCTGCCCGAAATGGGGGGATCCACCCCCTTATCTGCTGCTAGAAATGGCAGTGTCCATCCCTCAAAATGGCAGTTTTCTACCTTTTTTGGTAGCTTTTTGGTCACCGAAAATGGCTCCAGCAGTTGTTTCCGGCGGCCCTCTTGAGAAGGGGTGGGTATTTTGTTTTTTTATTTTTTTATTATTTTTAATATTTTTAAATATTTTGTTTTCAAAATTAAAAGACTAAAAGGGTATAATCGTCAATTTATATAAAAAGTTGAGGGAATAATGACAAGAGGGAACTATTATGCGCATTTATGAAAAGTTGGGTACCAAGGCGAGTGAAAAAAGATTGAGGACCTATCTAATTCTAAACTCTAGATTGGGGACCTTTTTTGAAATTAACCCTTCCTTTTTCCCCCAAGGCCAGATTTGATTTTGGACTTTGGAATTGGTCTTAGGTAATTGGTTGACTAATCTGGGCGCATAACTTATTTTTTTCTGGGCCATGAGTTCACAAAAAAGGGCCATTAAAATTTTAGGCTAACTTATAACAAACTATGATAGACCCCATACTTTCCGACCTTAGGCAACAGCACAGCAGGTCACACAGCTGGGCCGGCCCATATGAAGTTGAAACCCGTGGTGGGAAAAAAGGGGCTTATTTGAAAAATACTAATATTTTTTACACAATTTCTAAAATCAAGGTACATTAAAGTTTTCTTTTAAAAAAAATAGATATTTTACATTGTGATATCACAATATTACAACAGAACAACCACAATTAGCCAAAACACCAAGTAACATCAAACACAACTCGCCAAACACCGTAGCATAACAAACACAACTCGCCAAAATACTAAGTCACAACAAACACAACTAACTAAAACACTGAATCACAATAAACACAACTCACCAAAACATCGAGTCACAACAACACAACAACTCGTCGAAACAACAATAATAAAACATCACAAAAACCTCATTTCACCGCCAACCACCCACCACCACCACCGCCAGTCATAACAGCACCACCACAACTCGCCAAAAATGATACAACTCGTCGGAACCACCATCACAAAACATCACAACCACCACAATTCTGGTAAATAGTACTACAACTACCATAACCACCCCCTATAACCACCAAACTCGGCGCTGCTAGAAAACCCCAAATCAAAATATTAAAAAAATGAATTGATTTTATCAATCAGTAATTTTAATCTTAAGTCAACAATTTATTCAATTTCTAATTAAATCAAAGATACTTATAAGAATATTGAGGAAAAATTATGAATTTTTGACACTAGGAAAAATTCTGGAAATTATTTGACAGTGGAGATGCATCTTTGGACTTCGAATGGCGCGGTTGTCGTAGGTGAACACGGTGAAAAAGCCAACAACCGCAAGTGAGAGATCAAAGGTGAGATGAAAGGGATCGATCGATGTGTTTAAAATAGATCACAGGGGATCGAAGAGACGGCAGGCAAGGAGTCGTTGATGGCGGCAGCTCAGACGGTAATCAATGGCAGTCATTTTCCCAGATCAGATGCCGATGGGGGGGGGGAGGGAGGGAGGGAGAACATGTAACACCCCGAAAAATTTTCTATTTATTTTGACAATGGTAATAATAGTACACAAAAATAAGAATAATTGTAAGAAAATAATAATATATGTATCACTTAAATAGCACGTGGGGGTTTTTGCTTAAACAAACCCACGTAAAATATGCTGTAAATATTTCCACGTAGATAGAAAAATTACCGACAAAATTAACTCAGGTTAATTTCCACCGACGTATGACACATGTATAAATTCTATAGCGGCTTCAGTAAATAATAGCAGAGTACACAGAGAAAAAGACAGGTGAGAACTACAGTTCCAGTTGTGCTTCTAGAAGCACAACTGAACAAGTTTTGAGGGAGGGGGAGGTTTCACATCTGAGTTTTCAAAAGTGAGAAACTGGTCCATGAGATTTAAAAGTGGCCAATGTAAATACATGATTTCTCTAATTATTCCCAAAAAAAGGGCAGAATTGCTACTCGTCCTGCAAGCGTTCATATCACAACAAATGAGAGGGCCAACAAACAATGGGATAAAATGAACCCATGACCCACAAAGCGAAGAGGAAAAAGCTTGAGACGCAACGATGAGGGAAGCCATATTCCTTTCAAAAGGGATATGAGTGTAAGATCTACAACCCAAATCATTCAAGAACAATTGAATCTCTTGAATAAGAGAGCCATTGGAAAGAAAATCCAAGTCACTGTGACGACGAAGGCAATCCGATTCAACAAAATTAATCTTAAGTCTACGTTCCTTAGCAAATTTTAGTCTCAGAAGAAGAGCCATCCCCTCCACATCTTCAATTCGAAGGGCACCAGGAAACCGATAAGCAAACATTCCAATGGCATTCCTAACATGATTCCTAACCAAAGCAGCCACAGATTAACATAGTAATTCATAATTCAACGCAGCATCAATATTCAATTTAAAGAACCAGCTGGTGGTGCACTCCAACCATGCGAATAAGTTCTATCTCCCCTTTGTTGTTTCATTGATGGAGAGAAGGAAGAAGCCAAAACAACGGTTGAAAGTGCCACTTTGGAAGGATCTTGTTTGAAACCATTGTGTAGCCATGATGGGGAGGGTTTTAATAAGCCCCATGTGACAATTCGTCTTTTTTGCCTTGTTCTCTTTGCAAGCGTATATTGACATGTTATCTGCCCTAGCTACGGGCAAACAAATGTCCCATTCTTCATCCCTTTGCTTCGGTTCTTCCCTCTTCAATCCGAGTAGAGCAGGTTCCCGTGGTTGTAGTTTCAAACAAGAGCATTTTCAACATCGTGGTGCTATGTGCCACACCATGTCTACGGTAACTATTTTGTTCCATCTATTTTGTTTCCACTTCCATTAAGTTTACATATATATCACCGTAAATAGAAACAAATTACTCCCTCCGTCGCACAGAGATAAGACGGTGGGTATTTTCCCACTAATTAAAAATTAGTAGGTAAAGTGATTAGACCATTTAATTTTATGTGTATTTTTATATTTTAACCCTAAAGCATAATAAATGATTTGGAATTAATATCAAATGAATACAACTATTCAAATTGTTTCCATTAGAATTCTGTAAAAACCTTAAATATTATGCCCAAAAAAATGATTAACTCAATTTCCTATTAAAGTTTGGTATCTAAGTATTTTAAGTTACTAATTAATTATGAGTAAACATGAAAATGAAAAATTAAAGACAAACCCAATATAGCAAATAGACTATCTTTTTGAAACGGATGAAAATGAAATATTGAACTATCTTTTTGAGACAAACAGTTTTGATAACCGCCAGACATCTTGCGGAATTATCCCGTTAGACGCACACTTGGCGGATGATAATTGCAATTCCGATCTCCTGCCAGATGTATATCCTGCTATACAAATACGTAACTAAGAGATTATTGGAATAATGGTGTAAACTCACACATATGGGGAGCCCACTGTGTGTAGGTTTCTCTAATGATTTCTCGCTGCGTGCATATAAAAGGGACATTTGGAGGGAGATTATTTTTGTGATAATTAGACAATTTATGTGTGGGACAACTCACATTGTCCAATTATCACTGTCATGTGTGCGTTTTTAGTAGAGTTATTCCACCAGATGTCTAGAGGGTGATTGAGTTTGCTAATATATTCTAACATTTATTAAATATTTTATGTGTATATCTAGTAAAATAATCCCGTCAAATGTATGGTGAGAAAGAATGAAGATAGTATTAAAAATGCACTCTTCATTTGCATGAAATATGAAGCAACATTCCCCGCACAAAAACCAACCAAATTAGTCAAACTGCAAAGTATGGGTAGTTGCCGCAAGCTTGAAAGTAAAGACGAAAAACAAACTAAAAACCGCCCAACTTCATATAAATCCCGCTCCCGTAAGTCGTTACTTGAATGCACATGTATCGGCCCATTCCCCTTGAATATGTTCACCTAAGTAATAGTGGATCAAATTGGAAGAAACTCAATGCACATCTGAACAGAATACAAGTATTTCCACAAGTTCAACAATGATCGGACATCAAATCCAACTACAGATAAAAACATTTACATATTTCTGGGGCTAAGTCACAGAGACTAAACAGACAACCTGCAATTATTTTCAGAGTCTTCCTATAGAAGAAGCAACCTGCAATCAAATCCTAGAGAATCTTTCAAATTCTCCCAATTCATCACACCCTGCGCCAGTTGACGAATTTCTGAAACATTATATTCTGGCTTGTCTAATATCCCCTTTTTCAAGAGGTAGCCTGCAAATTAACAAAAACATCACGGAAGATGTCAAAAAATGCCTTCTCCAGTCTAGGAAAATTTCAAATTACATCCACAAACAAATATATAACTACCATTTTGTGCCCTAGCAACTTATGGCTGGTCTTCATCTGATCGTGAGCGCGTCAGCCGCCTTCGTCTTCTTGGGTTTGGAGGAATATCTTCATTAATATTGCTCAGTGCATTCTGATCTGGTTCATCATCCCCATCTTCATCCTCATCATCCTCTTCATCTTGAAGGCCCAACAGATTCTCACCCCACAAATAACGGCGCCTAGAAAAGGTTCCAGTTGGGCGCCTGTGCCTCGCCAAAGCTCTTAACCTGTCACCTCTTAGCTCACTTCCAGGTTCCATTGAGCTAATCATCTGAAACAAGAATAAGGTGCTAAGCCACCGACCACCTTCACCTCTTTCTCTTTCATTTGATAACCTATCTCCATTCTCAATGACATAATCACCAAGTACTACTGCACCTGGCATGGCGGCGCGAACAGCACTAACAATGTCACTGTATTCTCTTTGGTCTTCAAGGCGCCGCCAAGCTTGTTGCCTTGAAGGGTCAACGTCTGCAGGACGTACAGTTGGATGAACCCTTCTAGCATGGCGACGTAACTCCCTATAGTTGCCAAGGAAAGAGCAAGATTCACGAGAGCAACTTCTAGACTTCAGGTCGAGATATTTTCTGGCCTCTTCTACAACTTTCCAATCCAATATACTTCCGCGACATAGAGGGCAACTCAGGTTTGTAGTTTCTGACTTCTCCATATTAGTTTCCCCAAGATCAAGCCTTCCCCATAATGGTCCATCTTGCTCTTCAGAGTTAGAATTTTCATCTTGGGAACCGCTTCCTCCAGATCCTCCAGGCAGACCTATTGCTGCTGGAGTGTTACTTGCAATCAGAATTTGATTTGTATCATTCGCGGTCAAGTCTCCGGAAGTTCTCAAGTCCAAGCTGTTCTTGTTTTCTTGTCTGAGTTTTCTGAACCGGTCCAAACAGTTTGAATGCCTGTAGCTAGTGTCACATATGTACGGCCGGCATCCCTTATCATGGGAACTGCAAATGAGCAGAACAGCATTGTGTGGGTGGTCCATGCATATGGGACATGAAGCTTCATCCCATTCCTTATACAGAGCAGAAACATCTGCATCACTTGATATGCTTCTTTTCCTACTAGCCATTTACGTGCACCGTGATAGTTCACTAGTATAGAATACCGGTTATTCACTAGTATGCAAAGAAAATAAATCAAAGAGACTAATCTATAAAATGACAGCACACAAGACAAATACAACACAACAAAAACGGATAAATTATCATAAGAAGCATGGCACCCAACACATACAGAAAAGGAAGAATAATGCTCCACACCCTGCACGATAGATCTTGCCAAGTTATCTGAATTAAATATTGAATCAACAAGCCAAGGAAAGAGTAAACAGATTTTCAATTGCTAAAATACTTCATTTAGCAGATCACTTCTCTTCATGACTTTATTGAACCAACATAACTTCTTATTATAGCAGCCATGATGAAACTATCCGATCTCATCTCTCCCAATCTCCACCCGCAGAAAGCCAAATTTATCCTCTTCTGCAGAACTAAGAGACTTGCAAAAAGAGTATCTATCAAACAGGCATGTTCTGAAATTCTTAATGCCCTTAGCACCACAGGCTGGACGCTTTTTGATAATAAAGAAAAAATGGGTTGGTCATCTAATTGGACAATTTCTAGAAACAGCCCAAAAAATTTATACTTCTGGAATCAAATGTCAGAAAAGAGGATTAGACAATTTCAAAAGTCAGCGCAAAGGTGTGAATGAAGCTGCAAGTAACTTCAAACACCTTGCTACGTCCACAAATTAAGCACCATTGCTATGACCTTTTTACAGGCATTACAATTTGGATAAGAGCATCTATAAAATTTGAGTTCTGACAGTTCCTATTTATTGCTCAACTTCATTTTCCAAACAACAACAATGGCTGAATGCATAAGTTATCACAAATTTCAGGAAATATTTTATACCTATAACTCATGTTTTTTTCCGCACTTCTTCACCGATACAGTTAAAAGGACATTGCTTTCACCCATGACAGACTTACCTTGATCTTAAAGAAGTCACGCCATAACCCCCAGATCTATCGGTGCACTGAAGAAAAAAATATTATTTACCAAAACAATTAACTATGAATGGACATAAACAAGGATGCCCAATTGCCTGTTACTCCCAAATTCCATCCTGAATGGCCAAATAAACAAAAAACGGAAACTTGGAAGAAGTAAACAACCCCCCCCCCCCGCCACCCCAAAAAAAAAAAAAAAGAAAAAAGGGAAACAAACACACACAACTAAAAAATGGGGTAATGCTAGTGAAATTTAGACATAAAAGTAAGGCAATCCAAATCCATGACATAAAAAAAAAATAAAAATAAAAATCAACATTAAGGTCAAACACAATCTTAATGCATTAGAAGGCAGTAGATGCATGATATTATCACCCATTGTATTTTTACTCACCAAAAAAAGGTTCTGAGGTTTTCTCTCTTACAGCAACGCCTGAATCTTATATTAGACCGGATCCGACTTAGCAAATGAAAAAATTACATTATCTTTACTCAACTTTCTAGCATCCATCAGCAGTATTTAATAAATAAAATCAGTAATGCTTATGATCTTGAAGTAATAGGGCTTCAAATAAAGAAGTATTGGTTATTTCTTGAGCCAGAGTCAGTGAGTCACCAATGAGTCCCACAACCTGCAGTTGTATTGTGGAACAGAAAACGGTCATTTGCATAACATCCTACTCAATAATCAAACAAAATATAAGGGGCAGTGCACTGAACTTGACAGACTAAACAGAAGCAACAAAATTGGCCAAAATTCCAAACTGAAAAAAAAAAACATTAAATCCCAGCTGGAAGCATAAAAAAGATTGTTTCCTTTTCTTTTCTTTTTTTTTTTTTCCGTTTTTTGGGGCTTTTTTTTGGGGGAGGGGGGGGGGTTTAACTGAACCACGACCTGAAAATAATCACTACAGACCTCCTTAGGAATGGAAGGGTGGAATGTATCTCAATAAGAAGGCCGAATCCAGAGGATCCAAAATTATCAGACGTGATAAACCCAAAAAACCTTTCCCAGTATATTCCAGGAAATAACAAGAAAGCATTAATATTGCTTAAAAATTAAAATCACACAATACACCACCAAAACCTTATGTACTCTGACAATTTTTAAGCACCAATTTTTGAGCACAAAGTTCTTCAGCCAGAAGTAAAATCACAGTAAAAATATCTTCACGCTGCCAATTGTGTTTCACTTTAGAAATTGAGCCAGAAGCAGTAAAGAACTTAGAAATACAAGAATTTGACATGAGTTTCTAAAATCAGTCCCTTCAGAACATTATCCCTCCTTAAAATCTAGGAAGCCACAAACCCCCTTCCAAGAAATATTCCCTACATGATCCTCTTCCTACAGATCAGAAAGATCATTTCTTCATCCATAATTCAGGTGAATACACAAATACATACATGTCCTGGTATGGATGCACAATAATCGGCAAAATCTGAATCAGCAAATATCAGATTAGGGCACAATTATTATTTAAAAAAAAAAAAAGTCCCCAGGAGAAATTAAAAAATAATTGTAATAATAAAAATAATAAGAAATCGAAGCATCGGAATTACAATTGGAAGAAATTAGAGATGTTCTGGCGTTTGTCATTTGATTGATTGAAATTGCTCCGAAAATTGATGGAATTTACAAGATAGCGTCCGATGAAAGTGGACTGGAGAAATGGAGAAACGTTTAATGGGGTTTCAATACTCGGAGATTATTTACTATTTATAATAGACAGTGAAAAGCTGAAAAAATTAATTCTTGAATTTAGTAAATGGAGGTTCGAAACTGGTGGAATTCTTTTACCTTCCAAAGTAATTTGGGATTCTATTTTTTTTTTTTTTAAGTGACACGGGGAAAAACTGCGGAACCTTCAAATTTTTTTTTTAAAAAGGTACCATCTTGGAAACTGTATCGCAGTATTTTAAAAAAATGTAATATGTGGACTGTTGAAATCAATTTTTAAATTTAAACATACTTATAATATACATTTAATGCATGATAAATTATAAGACGTGGTGAAGGGTTTTGAAATTTTGAATATAAAGTGACGCTTATACGTATTTTTTATTGTTAAATGACAACTATATAAGCTAATTTTAATAATTGTTTAGTTATATGGGTGTTTAATTGTTTAGTTATTGTTAAATTATCATCGTAAAGGTAGCCCAGATTGCGAAAATCCTATGTTCTATCTCCAATATATAAAAGGTAGTAAAATTCTTCCAAAACATTTGGATTCTAATTTTTTTCAAGCACAATTATAATCCGTATTATGATAGTACAAGTACATATAGATATATATATATTATATCTATATCTTCTGAAGCACAACGCATAGAAAACAATAATACAAACTCCAAACCTCTATATAAGGGACTAAAAACTACGTATAAAATATAGACTAATCCTCACATGGGGGAATTGAACTTAGGACCTCTACGTCCCAATGCCTCAACCTTAACTCATAACCAAATGGGTATTAGCTTTGGATTCTAATTTTGTTCCTATTTTTTAATTAATTCTGATTTTACCATTTTTGTCATTACAAACCCCCACTACTCGATTTTGTCCCTATTAGAGCATCCACATTGGATGTGCTATTTTTAACTACTCACATGAGTAATAAAGAATTAATCTATTTGAAGAACAAAAATTAAAAAAAAAAAGAGTTTCAATTAACTTATACCTTTAAAATGACTTTGGACCACCTTCAATTGTGTAGGGTTAATAAAGTAACTTAAACCTTTTTTATTATAGTTTTTGTCTACATATATATCCAAATAGCGTGATTGAGTAATAAAACTTAAATTCTAAGAAGCCAATGTTGGCCCCGTGACACAGAGCCCGCATTAGAAAGAGTAAGTAATAAAATGTATTTTAATAATTGTTAAATGACACATATACAAGATAATTTTAATAGTTGTTTAATTATCACATTAGATGTGTTAAATTAAGCTATTAAAATTCATCCAAGTCTAAGTAGACCCTATTATTGTCAAAAGTTATTTATTAAATTTTATTAACCAAATAAAAAAAGAATTTTTCATAGATAAAAGTATTAACTGACACGTTAAAATTGTTGTTAAAGTTAACAATAAAATTAACATTTAATGAAAAATCAATCCTTTAACAATAAAACTAACATCTACAATGTACCATTAAATTTTTTTTTTGCCTGGGTGATCTACCAATTAATCTGAAATATGTCCATTTCTGACTTCATTAATTCCATGTGAACTACACGATGTCAAATCACGTCTCTAATCGAATCTCTAATCGGCTGATAATTCTCTTGTTCGTCGGCGTGCCCATTCATTTTTCTTGCATTGGATATTGTTTCTGATAATTTCATTTTTGTTCTTCATTTTGGTTTGACAGGTGCATTTGGGAAGGTTTTCAAAAGGCTAAACGATAATTCTGCAACCAAACAGATTTTATAAGGTACAAAACGTATCGAAGTTTAGATTCTATAAAGTACAGATACGGGTGGACGTAGCCCACGTGATCCCAAAAAATGTTCACCTTGGCCCAAAAGAATTATCAGGAATTTATGCAGCAAAAAAATAATTTTTTTATGTGTAAATTAAATTTGAGGTAATTATTACCTCCTTCTAGATAATTTACTTCTAGATAATTTAAACGTCTGTACACCATAAAGTGAAAGTATTTGCAAATGTGCCATTTCACATTGCAATAATACCATTTATTTTTTATACTTTTTTTAATTTTCATTAACTTAAATTAGTATATTTCAGCATTATCTTTATTATTTTTTATTACTTACTATTTTAGTTTACTTGCAGACTATATGTGTCTTTCATAACCCTAGCCGTCATCCCCTCCTCCTTCATCAACAATTCACCACCCTTCAAGCCGCCACCGCCATCGCCATCGCCATCGCCACCGCCACCACGGCCGTCCCCATCACAGCCTCTGCCACTGCTGGCGCCGTCGCCACCACCACAATTGTTTGCTAGAGACCATATTTTTTGATGAATAAAAGAGAGGGAGAGCAATTGACACGAAGTAAAAGAGGGAGTGGTTTGACATGAACAAAGGAGGAGGCAATCGGCTGCTCTATGGCCGCTACTTTGCAGCGAACAGCCATAGCCGTTACTTTGCTACGAGCAGCGACTGCTACTCGAACGATTCCAGTAGCATTCTTTGCCCTTTTTCTTTTTTTTTTTCTTTTTGAATTTTTCATGGTTTCCCCAGCCCTTTTCCTCTTTTTTATTTTTTCATTTTACTTTTTAAAATTTCACTTAAAGCAATCTATGGTATGTTACTATTCCAGTGTGTTACCATTCTAGCAATGTTACCATAATCCAGTGTGTTACTATATTTTCAGCGGGTTTATGGTGGTCCCATTATTTTGTTACCATGATTTTGTTCTTGTTTTGGTTCACTAGTAACACTATTGGCATGCTTTTTTCCCCCCTGTTGTTTGTTACCATTTTCTAACAATTTTCACATGATTTATTGTTTTACTATATTTCCGGCGGGTTTATGGTGGTTTCATTTTTTTTAACCATGATTTTGTTTTTGGTTTACTGGTAACAATATTGACATGCTAATTTTTTTCTTTTTTTTTTGGGTTTTCCTGGTTTTTGTTACCATTTTCTAACAATTTTCACATAATTTATTGTATTATTCAGTTGTTGTTACCATTGTTTTAAAGAATTTGAGGAGTTTTGTTACCAAATTTTTTCTTTTTTTCATTTTGTTTTTGTTACTAATTTTTTCTTGTCGTCGACTTAGTGGTGTAGGTGGCGATGGTGATGGGTCGATGGCGTAGTGGTAGACGGCCCGATTGTTTTTGTTACCATTCACTATAATTATTTTCATAATTATAATGAAAATAATAATTATTATAATTAAATTTAATAAAAATTTGTAATTAATTAAAATTGATAATGGTACTTTTATAATTGAATTGGGTAGATTTGCAAACAATTTCAAATTGTAGTGTATTTCAAACCACTATCAAGAATAATGGTTTTTATCTAAAGAACTCATTAAATTTTTCCTTAGTTTAGCCCATATCAAAAATAATAATAATAAAATAAAATTATGGATCAGCCCCTAACTAACAAAGGTATCAATTTCTGCAAAAATCCAAATATGTTAAGTTTGATTTGCATTTTTTTAGTTGAACTTTGTGTTTTTGTACTGCAGCAACTGTTTTGGGAATTCATCAGGATCTTTGCTATAGTGTATTTATCTGATATGTCCTTTTAATGAGGTTAAACAGCGGTGGCACTGAGTACGTGATAAAGTGAAGACGATGAATTATGATAGCCCTTGATTGCAGAAAATGAAGACCAAAATATAAAAGAATGTTCAAACCGTCATAGAATAAATATGATTAATGTGGAGTTATAATACCATTTGGCTCCAAAACTACTAGAATTCCTAATCAGCCCACATAACCCACAACTGATCTTGTAAAGCTCCATTCTACACAATTTTTCTAAGGTACCGAAGTTGGTTCCTTTAAGGAATCCACGTGTACATTTGGCAGTTGAATTACCAGTGACATGTAAAAAATAGGGGACTCACAATTCTATCTTGTTTGAAACAAAAAACCTAACCCACAACCCATTCACACTCCTTGCAAATCAACTTTAGAGAGCTATGGTGTAACGCCCGGCCTTTTTAAAATATAGTATTTTATTCGGCACAACGGAGTAGAATGATTTATCCTTATAAAATCAGCATGGCACAACATATGTCAGTCAAACCTCCCTTGAACTTCCAATGCTCCACACTGTTGGTGTATAAATCTATAATACAAAGCAACTACGTGAGTCATAATGACTCAATAAGTATAATAACATGCATGGCATGTCATGTTGATAATATTTAATAAATGAAATGATACTCCCATACACAACCAAGCATACAGGGCCCACGCCCCTTATATAAAATACTACATAAGCTCATAAAAAATATGGCCTGTCAACATACATCACCCTCGTGCTTTGCTTCCAAAGACTTACCATGCCTTGAGCATCGCCAAAGACCTACCAATATCAATAGACAAAGCCTGGTCATATCAACATACGACGATTGGGCCCTCAATACTACGTCCAATATATATACT
>CAVNYN010258513.1:0-12489 GCA_963692815.1 Nyctanthes arbor-tristis
TCATATATCAAGATTATTGGATTTAGTTAATGTATTGAAAATTTATAACAATTTTATTATTGTATAATTTTAAGTAATCTTGCACGGGCTGAAATCTATTTTTTTAGTGAAAAGTGTAATTCTGGACCCATTGTGTATCCCAAAGATTTTGCTTAGTGTAGTTATATGTAGGCTCTCATACCAAGTGAGAATTCAAGGGAACTTGGAAGGAAGAGACAGAAGAAGGAAACCACAAGCTCTATAAAGATTTGTATCTATTCTACAAGCTTTAGACAACAAAGGCAATACTTATAAATACAAGCAAGGAAGTTTCTGGGCTATCAATCTTAATTGTAGACTTGTGAGGATCTCACTGACTCGTATTACAAATAATAATGGAATATAAATGTAACAAAATTTAGTTTTTTTCTACAGTGTAGTTGCTATTTCCTCTATCACGTTTTCTTATCTTCAGTAAGCTCTTGCTGCTAAATGCTAACTCCTCTAACTCGGGGCGTTTAATCCTCCATATTCAATGTCCCTACGAACTTTTATCTGCACCGTTACTTTCATCAACATTTTGCAGAGTGGAAGATATGAATTTGCACTTACACATCTCAACATATTTGTTCCAATTTTTAGACAATATCAATATTTCATCATCTAAAACTAAATTAACTGCAAAACTAAAACGGCCAATTACTACAATGTTTGTAAAACAATTCAACACAACATCTACATTATCACTACATATAAGAAGAGTAGATGTTGTAAAATCTTTTGATTTTCAAATCTACCCTTATTTATTAGCTAAAACCCTATTATACCCTTACCCATGAATTTTCACATTTAACTTTTGAACAATGCTATTTATCTAGACAGAAGATTAGTCGTCAGTCTAGTTGTCATCTCCTTATTGGCCATTGAATAAATGAGGACCCCCACGTATTTATGCATATCAACTCATCCTCCAATGTAGTGATACCAACTAGACTGGAGATCATAAATAGCATCACTCTAACTTTTCATATTCTCCAAACAATTCTCATATAAGTGTCCTTAATTAATTATTACTAGTATAATTAAAATGTTTGGTGACTACAATGACAAAAATAGTTATACTCTCTCCATCCCAAAAAGTTATTTCCTTTTTCCTTTTTTTTGTATGTCTCAAATTATATTCCCCTTTCTTTTTTAGAGGTGCATTAAAAATTTCTTTCTCCTTTCATACCTTTATTTAATATTTAATATTTTTGAGATTAACCACACTAACAGTACATGGTCAACTTAGTTATATGTGAACTAATCAACTTTTCATGAGTAAATAAGGGTATTATATGAATTCTTTGAGTTAATTTTACTTTTCTAAGTACATTAATCACTTTTTCTAATTAATCCATGTGAAATTTGGAAGGGGAATATATTTGTGAGACGGAGAATACTATTTTTTACATTTCACTATAAAATCATTAATCATAACTATTATATTTATCGCTTAAAAAATATTAAATTTATATATAAAAGGGTGAACCTAGAAAAAACTTTCGATTTCTTTTTTCACTCAATTTTTTTTTTTTTGAAAAACCTAATTTGTTCTTAATTTATAACATTAAGTGGTTCGAATTGTATTTCAATGGTTATGATATTTGCATTTGGACCGGAGGTCCTGAGTTCGAACCACACTTACCCCTTCTCTATATCCCCCCTATATATAATTTTTTTTAATTACGTTAAATTCAAAGTTAACTAATTCAACTTTAAACCTTTAATATTCTAAACATAGAATTACTACATGCATGAATATTTCATTATTTTGTACAACTTTTGGAATAAGCTAGATCGGAAGGAAAAAAAAGTGGACGTGAAACTCATTGCTCATGTGAAATTTTAGACTGTTCATATCCTAAACACAAAATTAATACATACATGATTCTTTCATTGTTCTGTAGAAGACTAGAAGAGCTTCTTGCTAGACCAAATCAGAAGAATAAAAATTAGGCATGAATTTAGCTCATGTATAGTATATTACTATAGAGAATTCTAGAGGATTAATTATAGTCGTAAGATAAAATTAACCTCGAACACTCATTTTAAGGATGTTGAATTATAAATAGAAGATTGGGCACTCATTTAAAACTATAAACCAATATGAATATTAACATGAACAATAATTCTAGATAGACCATGTTTATGTGACATGAAAAACTGAGTTGTCAATCATATATTGGATCATTGTGGGCCTTCAAGAAGTTGGGGTCGGTCTGTGATATTGGGTACAACATATTCAAAATCTTGGACAAAAAAACCCAGATTATAAATCTTGAAAGAAATAATCTAGAAAAAGATCTTGAAAATTTAAAAATGGTAAAGGAATTACCATCCATGCAGCAGTGGGTGGAAAAAATTGAACAAGAACTTGCAAAATATCAGAGAGAGAACTTGCAAAAAATTAGAGAGAATGCAAAAAATTAGAGAGAATACAAATTGTGGTGACAAAGAATGGTGAGGCAGTGTAGAAAAAAATTAAAAGAATGGGAAGACAATTTGAAAAAATTGAAAAATGGGAGGGTTTAAAAAGTCTAATTTGCATTAATTTAAAAATATATATCCATATTTAATACTTTAATTATAAATATCAATTTTAAATTTTACTTATTAAATGGGGACAAATTAGAAAACATAGATCACAAAATGTGCTTTTTTAACATATTTCTTAATCCTTGTAAAAAAATAAATGGGACCAAATAATCAAGACATGAGAGTAATAACTAATGTTCATTGTGATTAAATTAACAATTGTTGGCCGGAGACTATGGGGGATGAACATGATTTGTCTTCTCCACTAGACCCATTGAAGTTTCATGTCTTTTTATTATATTTGTCATGCATATAATGAGTATGTGCCTTGCTTTATCTTGCAGAGACTACAATTGCGATCATCTTAGAATTATTTGAAGAGGGAAATGCCAACTAGTAGCTAACAATTATATTATGAAGAATTTGCAATAGGAAATTGGATCCTAAAAAAGTTTTCATCACATCCGCTAACAAATAACATTTAGCACTTGAATTAGTACGATCAATGTATATTTGTTATGCTATGTTTGTAAAAGCTATGATAACTCCAACAACCAATTATCAAAGTTTTGCAGTTATCATAGCTTTTATAAATAAACTTTTTATTGATGTGAAATTTTTAGTAACAATTTTTAGCAGATGAGTTTATCTATTTGTACAAAAATAAACATATATAGTTACGGTTAACATATGTGTAACGCACGTAGCTTCACTAGTAATAATTATTATAAGACTTGAAAATCATATTGTAAAAGTTAAAAATTCTTTTGGAAAATAATGTTTGGGTGTAACATTTCATTACAAGATCTAGCAAATCTCAAGCTGGGTTATATATCTTGTGTCATATGCTGCCAATTACTTTTTTCACAAGAATTCTTGTTCGAAAAAAAAAAAAATCTCGCAGTATCAAGGGTTACAAGTTTTTGTTTTAGTTTTCTTTGGTTTTAAATTTTAATTTTTAGCAATTATTAGTTGTAACATGAAATTAGTACGCCATATCTTTTTCATTGTATAGATATCGGTCGGTCCTAGTTCTTCACGGAGTCCGGTATCAATCACAAACTAATACCTCACTTGACATAGATATAGATATATTATATAATTCTTTTAATACACATATTGTAGACAACACTTACCGTGGATCGTACGGGTGGATATATGTGTGTTTTGCTCTTGCGTATGTGTACGTGAGATAATGTTACTCATTCATCCCATAGCCTCATTTACTCATCAACACTATTATGAAAAACTAAATTTAACTCACAATCTTTTTACTATATATACCCTTATTTAATGCATCTCTAAAAAAGAAAGGGTAATATAATTCAAAAAAGAATAAATAAAGAATAGGAAAATATCATTGTCGGACAGAGGGTAATAATTTATCATTGTCGGACAGAGGGTAATAATTTCGCGATAATTTACTTCTAATTTATCTCGATATACAAGTAATAATAATTCAATGGGAATGAAGGACATTTGAACACGAAATAGAGTGTCTGTTTAGCATCATCATCATCATTATTGGCTCCCTAAATTTCATTCTTTTGTAGTACAACTTGGTGAATGTAAGGATGGGAATGGTGACTCGAACCCGAATCAAACAACTCAATAAGGAGGTGACTCTACTAGCAGAGCAAACACCTTTAGTCACCTAAATTTCATTTTGATCACAATGCATAAAACACAAAAACAATAGTTAATATAACTTCTCTATAAACAAATCAAAGACAACATCACTTAATATAGCATCAGCTATCTGGTGCCAATAGAGCTGGCAGATGTAAAAGAAATTAATAATGGTTTTATAGAAACCACTAATGGTTTTTTTTACATGGTATAGTTGCCTGGCGCTAGAAAGTCAACTATATAAAAACCACTATTATAGTTTCTTTCATATTTGACGCTAGATCAAAATTAGGAACATCACTAGATGTAAAATTAAAAAGACACTACTCCCTCAATCCCATAAAAATATTATTTGTAACAACTTATACGCCACTAGCTTTAGTGAGGGAACACAATTAAATTTTCATTTTCTTAATAGACCTTTTTTTAATGTACATTGTTATAATAACCCAAAGTAAATAATTGATATAAATAAGAATATTTTAAATAGAAAAAATTATTGAAACTTTTACTCTTTCAAAGATGATAAGAGTGTGTTTGATCACCATAATTTTTTTATGAAAAATGCTAGTTTTCCGCCTAATTTTCACTTTTGTGTTGTTTGATTGGTTTTTTTCCTTGAAAAATATTTTTCCACTTTTAGTCACGTAACCATATTTTTCAGAGAAACAAGGAAAATATTTTCTTTGGGAGGACCTAGATAATCCGTTTTCTGGGGAATTGGAATTCCATATTTCTTAAACTATTAGATTATTTTTTAGCTTATAAAATATAAGATATTGGAAAACAAACACGTGAATTGAGAATTTCTCATTTTCTTTCTTTTTTTTTTGGGGATTTTATGTAACATGACATTCTTACCAATGTTAACGAATATAAGATTTTATAATCATTTCAAATTTTCTAATTATGGATCGTTATTAAAGCTTATAACTTTGTTTTATCTTCATATTCATGTACAAATCTCTCACTGAATTTCTTCCATTTTCTTTTTTAATATAAGCTTTTACTTATTAAGTGCATTACTGAGATAGTTGTTGACCTTAAAATTATTCATTGATTCATGAGCGATAAACCGTCTGACGAGACTATAATTTTCAGAAAACCTCACTGTATGTGCAATATCTTCATAACTATTCTCAAACGTTCTCATCATATCATCATTGTCCATAAAAAAAATTATACAGGACAAAAACTTGACATTAGTCATCTTTTTTTATTCGTCGTGGTTTGATTTTATCTCAAATATAAATATATATTCAGCTCAAAATCGGAGATCATGTAGTTTTGACAAATAAAAAAATTTGACAAATAAAAAAATACATAGAAAAAAGTACAATTTATATATAATAAAATGATAATTTCTATTAAAATATAGTGATTATCAAATAATAAAATTTGGTAAAAAAGACTATTTTCATAGAAAATAATATCTATCAAATACCAAAAGGTAGAAAACAACAATTATTTTTAGGTAGAAAATTAAGTCAATCAAACATGTGTAATTGACATTTCCCATGAAAATTAATTCTAGAAAATTCAATTACCTAGAATTTATTTTTTCCATGCATTTTTCATACTTCTAATCAAACAGTACCTAAAATTTTTTAACCTATATGAAAATAAAAATGAGCCTAAATTAGAGACACGCGCCAAGTATTTAAGAGTATCCATAAGTCAGCAAATTCCATATATGGTTAGAATGGAGACTTGGTTTCAAGGGGCAGATAGAGAGACAGAAAGCATCTCATATCTCTCACTTTCCCAGTTTCTACCAGTGTCAACTTTAACTTCAAATTTCAATGGACTGTTCTTTCCTTGTTTCATCAACATTTTCAAAAGAATCAACCATATCCTGTAGAAGTTCGTTTTTTCTTCAAGTCGGTTATGGTCTTTCACACCGATGATCTTGGCAGTACCTGTTGAGAGAGGATCAACAACTTGCTCTTCAGTCGTCCGTGGTACATCTTCACAAGAATGACTTCCCTTGCTGGTTTGAGCAACAATTTGTCTCTGTTTTTGGCTTTTATAGCAAGAATAAACTCTGGCGGCCGGGATGTGTCCAAACAACAGTTCAGCAGCCTTGTTTGTGACAAGAAGCGGTAGGTATTGAGAGTCATCCCAAACGTATAACTGCGTAAGAAGAGAGTGTTCTATAATTCAGATATGCAAATATCAAAGCATATGAAGCATTCAAGAACCGTAGAACCTAAAAATTTTCATGTTTTAGCTGATCATCAATCAAATCTTAAGTACATCAAAAAATGTTAGCATAATCAGAAGCATTTCTAGTGAAATTTAATTGTTGGGTCAAATTTAGATATACATTTGAACATTCATCTGGCAATGAATTATAAACTGAGTTGGCGTTTATCCCCTCATATGATTTTCAATTTATAAATTGAATCAATCTTTAACAACATCTCATAGGACCACCACAAACTTCAACTACTACTTATCCAGACAACGTCTAAAACCCACAAAATTTGACCCCACTCATTTATCAAATTATAAATTCATATTTTATAAGGAAAGCAAACACCCCATGAACCACATATAAAAGTTCAATGACCTATTTCATTTCCTCACAAGTAAAATGCCATTAAGTTTTGTATGGCATGTTGAAATTGACAAGACTAAACTATCCTAAAGTGATATAAGGTATGGTCACAAGATATATGGGTCAAAGTAAATATAACATTCGTCTTCCCATTTTTTTTTTTTTAAAAGATAACCACAAAGTGGCTACTTTATTCATATAGAAAAACTGAGTACAAAGCAAACATATAGACAATGACACCGAACACGGAAATTAGCCAAAAAGCAAAGGCCAAAAACAAACACAACCAAAGCCAACAAAAACAAAAAAGCAAAAAAGAAAAGACCCAAAAAAAAAAAAAACACGCAAGATGCACAAGACAACTTGAGACTCCACTAAGACGCCAAAGTACAGATTTCACCATAACGCCAAATCCCAGAAGGGATGGGAATAACATACGACCTTTAGCGAGAACCAGTAGTAGCCACTTCCAAGATTTTCAATTGAGAACTGTCGCTCACCCAACAATTTTAAAAAATTATGAGTAATTTACACCTAACATCCCCAACCAGATCGGAAGAGCGTTCAACTTTTAGCTAATCTCATCCCAAACCTTTACTTTTGGTCTCGTGGGTCCCCAACCTTCAAGAAAATCTCTCCTTAAATCCCCACTAACGACTTTCGTCCATTCTGATAGATAGTTTTTTGTAAATGACATTTTTGGCCCTTGCATTATAACTGAACAAAAAAAAAAGAAAAATCAAATAAAAACTAGTATTCCCTCCGTCCCGTGAAAATAGTCTCATTCTCTTTTTTTGTTTGTCCCAAATTATAGTCTACTTTTATTACTTAGTCTTTAAATTTTCTTATGTGTCCTTATTTAATGTCATTGATATCAACAAATAAGAAATAATGAAGTTGAATAACAATTAAATGAATGGGCATATTAGAAAAAATGTTCATAAATTTCACTTCTCCAAGAACATAAATTGGACTTTCTTAATCTATGTGAAAATTGATATGTGACTATTTTTATGGAATGGAGGGAGTATTTTAAAATTCTAAATACTCAGCAACCGAGACCAATGGTGAGGCGAGGTGAGGTGGTGGGTTGGCAAGTAGTTAGAATTTTAAAATACTAGTTTTTATTTGGTTTTTCCTTCTTTTTATTTAATTATTACAATTAATTTGTAATGTTCCCCAAATCTGGATTGATAGAAGCTTTAAATAAACCCACCACTGCTTTCATCCACCATCACTGACAGCCCATGGCTGACGGCCACCTCGACTAATCACTGGAAATAAACCCACGGGGCCTAAGAATCAGGGCAGATTGGGGCATAAAGGTTTTGCAATGCTCCTACAGCAGTTAGATATTTTCCAATGGACTTGCTGCTATGGAGATTAATCCATTTTTGTTCAATCAATTTATTGCCCGTGTCAATTTATCTGCCCACAATTCTATTCCACTCATAGAAGTGTTTAATATATTTTTTGATTCCTGAATTGATAGGTCTACACCCCCTCACCCCAAAAAAAAAAAAAAAAAAAGAAGAAGTAGAGAAAAGAAAGACCAAAATCAGCTAAATGAGGAAAATGAATGAAGTAAACATACTGTACCACATCCTGTCTCCATATGTGCATACTTTATTGCAGTTGGGTAGACAAATTTCGTTAAATTCAATTTCATATTATTTAAACATAAATTTAGGATGAAGTTCTTCAATTGATTGAAGGAGGTGGTCAAAGGCGGCAGTTGAAGGAGGTGGTGGATTTGACCAGGGAGTGAAATAGCCAATGAAATCTTGAACTTGGAATTCTGGGAGTTAAAGACATAAATGGATTTAGGTGAGTAAATTTAGTGGGTCAAAAGAATTATTATAATGACCTTTAGACTAATTAGGATGAAAGGTGGAAATTATTTGTCAAGGATATTGGTACAGCACATACAAATGATTCTCTATACTATCGGGTCTTTCTCAATCGTGCCCCAGAAGTGCAACAAGAATCCAACTACAGTAAAAGAATTTTAGGTTTTATAAATTGGTCTTGAAAGCTCCAACTGCTCAGAATGGGTAACAAATCAATCTCCTCTTGGTAAGTCTTTCGTTGCATATATATATATATATATTAGCAATAGAGAGAGAGAGAGAGAGTTTTTACAAGGTAAACATTCTAGGGAACGAGTTCAGGATATTAACCAGATTTAAGAAAAGATTCATACCATGAAGGGTCTGTATATGGTGTTCACTACATGGAGGCGATTAGAGCTTTCCTGACAGATGAGAGGAACTGCATTCTGATGTGAGCTTAACCTGTCAAAATCAAGAATTGCCATATTCAAGTGAACGCTATGATGACAATTAAGCACAAAAAAGAGAAAGAAAAGAAGCAAAGATTGCTCGAGCCTTTCAATACCGAATTTCAGAATTCAAAGGAGTACCACATAGTTGGCAGCCAACAGTAATGAGGTCATCAACCAAACCTTTTTCACCCAGCATGTAAAGTCTTCTACTAATGAACATCATTTCAGCCTCAGATTCATGAAGAATCCTCCAGGTGATTGGCAAAAATATTTCACCCACAAATGCATGAAAAGTTGCCTTAGAAGAGTTGGACAGCTGAGCCAAATCTGACAGAGAGATACACTCCTGACGATGTACCTCTTCATGGACTTTCCAATTTATTTTTTGAGGTCCCCAGCTCTGGAAGCCACATAGGATATGAATATTTAAAAGTATATACTATTATGGCAGGAATAGCTTACACATCACAAACTAATAATCTTCGAAAAACAAGGTGCTTTTTTCTGATTCGTCTGTTTTTCTTTCCTTTTTTTCCTATCTTTTGCCTTAACGGAAATGTTCAAGATGATCAGGAGTCAATTGCAATAATGATTATGAGTTGATTGGTATTTACAATCAATATGACTAATTTTGCAATCAAGTAGTTTTCTTTAAAAGAGACCGTGAGGATGGCGTTTGCTTCTCTGACATAAACTCGAATCATTTTCACAAAATGAGAACTTATATGTTTTAATTGCATATAGGGGTTGAGCCTGAAGGCCTCAAAAAATTGAACAATACTTCGTTAAGGTAGGGACTCCAGCTATAATTCCTTAGAAGCGTATTTAAGAGACAAAAAGGGAGAAACGAAAATAAAGAGCAGTGCAATCTAGATGTTATAATGCAAAAAAATTCCAGCTAAAATCACTTCAATACAAATGACAAAAGATACCTGCAATGAAAAGTTGAATAATAATGTCAAGAGATATTAGTATTTCCGAAGTGATTGCAAGCCTATATTTATTTATTAAAAAAAAAAAAAAAAGAGTTCTTTTAAGAGATAACATAAAATGTAGTGTGATAAAGAGAGCACATGATGGTAGTTCAATTCACCGGAGCCATGTGTAAGTCCAGCTTTCAGCACCCATTCCACAACTTTCTTAAGTTTATCCTTTGTTGCTATACCCACTCGAAGTTCCTTTATTAACTGATCTGAACCTAAATAAGACAATGAAAGCCTGTGTAAGCTCCACATCCAGAGCAACCAGCATATATTCCACTACATCTCTCATGCACAAACAATAACTGAAAGAAGTCAGAAGTAAAACATGTTCAATGGTATAAAGTTTCACGCTGTTGACCTTAGATCTCTTACTATCACAAGAGCAATTTTCAGTATCTTAAATGTACAGGTGGAAACAGAGACCTTGAGGAAAAATATGAACAACTTTTAGATTTCAGTTTCAATGCAAGAAACCAGTTCCTAATTCGGAAAATGTCATTCCAAACACACAAGAAACAAAGGTAGACATTTCAGTTAGTCATACGCTCATACTGGGTTCATTCAGATACTCTAAACTGATAATTATAATTCTTTATGGTCATCATAGTTTTTCAAATAAATTATATCGTTTTGTAAGTTACAAACAGCAGCATGGGTTGGGAAACAATGAACGCTAGAATGAGCAATTTGAGTTTCTGGACATGACAAACAAATTTTTTTTTTTTTTTTAATGACAGAAAGAAATGATTCTGCTATTAATGCTTTTACTTTTGACAAATATTTCTAAAAGAATTTCCGGAATGAACTTGAATGGTTCTTTAGCAATCAAAACTATTCTGTTTGATTGCTGCAGTATATGACAAATTGACGTAAATACTTTCTCCAGGATTCATTTAAGCTTGCATCTGAATCTTTTACATCCCCCCTTCCCCCAAAAGTAAAATAATAATAATAAATAATAAGTAAATAAATAAAACATAATAATGTTTTGATAATATTATGTTTCTGAATCTGGTTCCACCAACATGCTGTTGTATCCATTGAGATTATCACTTTCTGATTTGTAGGTTATAGCATTCCTAGAATTTTTAACTTCATCCAAAGATATGTGTTTGTAAGGTGCATAAGCTCAAGTGTCATACAGGCATATTTTGAGATCTATTTAGCATAATCTTGTAAATAAATTTACATATGTTATTTGTGTTGTGTGTCAACTCCCAAGAAAGCATTTCCTGGTCGGGATCAATTACATGAGTGACAACCCAATTAAAGCTTTTGAAATTCTAACATAGAAACGAATAGGTTTAAGTAAATTATATGTTAAACTCTTCATGACACTCAATGAGGAAAGAAAGATTATTTTTTAGAAACTAGCAAAGATTTGGATGCAGCCTTGGACTGCGAAAGGGAGTGATTACCTTTAGAAGCAAGGATGTCAGTGGGGTTAAGTAGACATTGCAAAGATGAACACGGAAGACTTCTGGCCTCAAAAGTTACCCCAAACTTTGCAATTCTGACATCTAAGAAAAAGCAATTAAAACTCATCAAGTAATAATATCTTGCAAAAAGAAATTCTAAATAGTTGCCAACTTCAGTATTAGCATTTGCCATTTGCAGACCCAGAGGAGAAATGGAGGTGATGGAATAGCTCCCAGCGAAATAACATTCAATGGAGACAAGGAGACAACAGGCAATCAGACATGATGATGAAAAGGGAAAAAAGAAGTCCAACAGAATAACAAAGTGGCACTGCAGTCAGATGAACTAGAAAATACATTATAATCTCAGGTTCCCAACATCATTTAGATTGTCCACATGTTTCACCAATGAATTTTATTTCTAGCACAGAGATTTAAGGCTTGTTCTAGCTTTGTAAGATAAAATCTACTGTCATATTGCAGGCATTAATATAAAAAGGCAAGCAAAAACTTGAATGATAAATTAAGAACTGAATTATTGGCCAATGCAAAGGTGCATATGAACTGTTGCAAGAAGGGATATAGTAATGGCAATCTTCTCACTGGGATGTTACATAACCAGTGCTATCAACTTGTTCGATGAATCTAAAACCCATCGGAAACCCAAATGATATGATACTGAGAAGTGATTTGAAACACCTCATCTCATCTTGGTGCTAGCGTTCATAGATTTCCGAAAGAACCCAAAAAAATAAAAAAATAAAAAAAAATGGATATTTCATTGTTAGAGATAAAGTTTTGCTGCAGTTCTTTTGAAGAGGTGCCTAACTACTAGTGGTGAAAGACGGTAGCGGTCATTATAATAATACTGAAAACAGCAGTAACAACGATAACACAACATACTCTGAAGCAAAATAACATGGCCAGCAACAATTTTGGATCCCATTTGCTTTTGCCAAATAGTTACTGGGAAATATGAACGCGTGTTGTCGCCCACCAAAATATCTGTCTTGACCACCTCTCCTCCGTTTCTCAAAATTTTATACTGCAAGCCATACA
>CAVNYN010258518.1:0-13070 GCA_963692815.1 Nyctanthes arbor-tristis
GAGATGAAAATACATATTGTTGGGCGATCCGCGGGTTAAGTTAGACGAAGGCGAACTAGTCGTGAAAATGTGGATCTCGTGGCCTCACTTTGCAAGAGCCCGGTGGAGAGTCGAGGCATGGCGTTCGAGGCCTCCTGCCTGCTGTTTACTCGGCCATTTCTTGGCGAAGACGGCAATTTTGAGGAGTCTTGGTGGGGGTCGAGATGGAAAGATGAGACGATTCAATGCGGATGGAAACGTAAGAATGTTGACTTTATCTGATGATCCTAGCAAGCTTTCTTTCGTGCCGCGAGGTTGCATAAGGGAGAAATAGTTAGACCAGTAAAGAAATGAAACAGATGAAAAGAAAGAGAGAAAGACAAGTACGTAACATGACCGGAAATTGAAATATGAGACCATCGCCGGCGAGGAAGGCAGGCAACCCGTGTCTCGATCGGGCCGGTTATATCGGAGCTTCGAATCGAGCTATTATTTGTTTCTATGTTTTTTAATTGCCCATTACGCTTCTTTCTAGATAAAACTAACTGGCTGGCACATGGTTGACAAAATATTTGTTATCACTAAAGGTCGAGGAGTTAAGTAGAGTTAAAATAATATAACATTAATATGCTCATCTTTCAAAGACTTAATTAAATATACTAGCATTTATTTATATAAATCCAAATATTGATTGCATTGCTAATGCTTTTCTTTCACGGATCCAAAAATTTCATTAGATGGAATGATAAATAGATGAATAACTCACACAAGGATTACGCCGTTCCAATTACGTAGGTTGCATTAGGTTTATTTGTTTGTCCAAGATATATAAACTTTTGGGAAATTATATTGACACTACAGTACATATATGCACACTACATTTTAATTGTAATAATTGTCTATGAATTTTAATTAGTCATTTATTTATATCCTTAACATTTTTATCACATCAATTTTTTACAACATGCTATCGATTAGTACTTTATACTTGAGACAATAGTTTTTATCCAAAATTTAATTTTGATTAGTGAAATTTTTAAAATAGCAAAAAATTAGTAGGTAGACTTAACCATTATTATTTAAAAAGTAAAAGCATGTTGCACATAATTCAGCAACCTAATTTTATATTTTATATGGGGACAATTTCTAAAATAGCCAAATTCCAAAAAAGCAATTTTAAATACAGCCCATTTAAAAAAAAATTGTACAAAAATGGCCATTTTTTGAATGAAAATTACACTATTGCCCTTAAACAATAATTTTTCTTTATATCTATATAATTTATCTGTATATATACCTACTATTACAATTATGAATGCTAATTCTCGATACTATATTTTGATAAAAAATGTACATGCAATTTTTCTGTATATCTTAATATTTAATTGAGATAATTCTCGACGGTTGTGTTTTTATGGAACTACTCTTACATTACATTCTATATAATTGAACAGTATATATCGACAGTTACATGCTGTAAATCAAGAAAGTTTCTTTTCATGCCAAAAAAAAAATCTGCGGTATAGGTACCGCTTGTCTAGACTGTCGGAATGGTCTTTTACGGATACAGAGAATTTTTGGAGGAATAGCTTGCCAAAACTGCTGGTAGGTGAGACTTACGTGCCTCAGCGCCTAAGAATTTCGGTCGCGGACTGATGAAGTTGGTTTCGTCTCGGCATTCTTAGCAACTTTCCCTTCTGTATCGACATCAAATTCCTGCCCAATCGCTACAGATTTGGTGATGAATTTGTAATGCAAGTCTTGATTTGCGGTTTCTCCAATTATGAAATTCTACGTTCGTAGGGTATTTAGGCGTTGTTCAAAAAGTGTCAAGAAAGATTTCAATGGGTTCAATTACCTGGATTGCTACCCAAACGAAGAGATCAAAGAACTAAGACTTTTAGAATTGATATTAGAATTTTTATTTTGGGGTAATTTTGTCTAAACAATAGAACAAAGGGACATTTTTGCATAGGTAAAAGTGGACACTTTTAAACTTGACATATTAAAATTGATCATTTTTTATTATTTCCTTTTTTTATATATTACATTGACCAAAAATAATTCATAAAATATATATACACCTATTAAATGAAATACCACAAACCTAACAGAGAGTGAAAATAATCAATTGATGACAATTTAAAGCACGTAAATGTTTTTGAATTTTCTAAGAAGAGAATATAGAGAGTGATTTTGAATTTTCTAAGAAGAGAATATAGAGAGTGACTCTGCCATGCGGCAGCATCACATTGGGGGTTGGATGATTGAGGGCGGCAAAGTTACTCTCCAACCCCAGTGTGATGCTGTTACATGGCACTTGTTAGAAAAACTCTAAATATTTCAGTCTATGTGTCTATCTAAGAGTATCTACATTAATAGTGTTAAAATTAACTATCTATATAAGTAAAAAGTAGAGTTTTTAGTTATTATTAAAGGATAATAACTAAACAAGTTAAATTTAACTATTAATTTGTGTCACACTGATAATTTTAAATAAGAGTGTTAAATTTAATCATCAAGTTAATAGTCAAATAGTGGACCAATCTCAATTTAATTAAAATAAAAAAGAAGAAATATTTTCACGTAAAGTGTTAAATTTGTTGTTAACTTTAATAATAAAACTAATAATATGTTAAATGTTTTTAGCAACTACTTTAATACTACCAATGCAGATTGTTTTTTGAGTTGTTAATTAACAACTCAATTAACAACCTACTTCAGCACTACCAATATAGATACTCTAAGATAAGAAAGTCAAGCTACATAGCGTTTTAGAGCTTTTTCTCTATAACCAATAAATTTTCACAATTTCCTATAACCCATCTCCACTTTTTCACCACAAATTTCAAATATCATTCGCTTTCACCCAAAAAAAATAATAATAAAATAAACAAATAAAGCTAGAAAATAAGTTACGAAGACCCGACAATTATAAGACGATCAAACTTGGTACTAATGAGAGATACAAGCGCCTAAAAACAACCCAAAAAAAAAAAAAAAAAAAACAAGCGGCTTGTCTTTCTAATTGTGTATTTCACAAAAATTACTCGATCAAGTGGCAGGATACTCCGTTATGTTAAGGCGCATCATGTAGGGCCATTTTACAGAACCACAATACAAATGCTCCCCAATCTTGATACCTGTTGTAATCATCGACAGATGTGGGTCGTGATAGTACACGATTGGATTTCCATCCAAATCAACGGCTAGAACCCCTGCATTTTTCTCAGAAGTTAACCCAAAGTACCTATACGCTAAGGCCGCCACCCTACGGACGAAGCGGTACTTTTGCGCCGAACTCCAAAAATATGTGTTCTCCTGTTACATTGTTTAAACCGCCATTGAATAAAACAAGAAACCATATAAAATTTTTATCAAATTAATATCGTGACAAGTTATGTACCGTTGGCAACGCAATCCAGTATTGTCCTTCTCCATCGTATCGTATGTTATCAGGCATTCCAGGCAAATTATCAATGAATATCTCCACCGATCCTCTTTTGTCACCACTTATGTAGTACTTCTTACATCGTCTCCTGCACAAGGTCGACTCATTTAATAAACAATAAGGCAGCTTACTACATGTTTGTCTGTCTGGCGGCATGATATCAAAATCAATATAAATGTAGTGTAAAACGTTACATGCTGGTCTCACAGAATACAACAAATTTCTGGTCGGGCGAGACTGCAACGCCATTTGGAAAATATAAATCGCGTAGAAGCACCCTCGTCTGCTTTGTCGAGGGATCATAACTCAAGAATCTGCCATGAGGCCGGGCTTCGTAAAAATCCAACATAACATGGTCGAGTCGGTATTTATAGGACGCATCAGTGAAGTACAGAACCCCATCGAGAGTAATGGCAACCGCATCTGTTAGATTGAATTTTAAACCCTCTGCTTCATCTGTCAAAACCTCCATTTTTCCATCTTTGCTCACACTTAATAATCCCTGCAACAGAAAAATAATCAGAAAATCAATTACTATTTGCAAATCTTTAATTGTAAATTGGATTACAAACTGTGAAATATAAAAGCATTGACTTTGACTTTTTAATTTTTGATAGTTTATGAACTAATTTGAAATTTAGTGAGACTAACCCTTAGAGCATCTGCTATGATGACTTCACCATGATGGCCGTGAACGATTCCGAGTGGCCGGCCGCCAGTGTTGACCCACCGATCCACCTTCGGTTCAGTTGCTGGATTATCAATGATGACTCGGTTGATCCACCCATCGGCACAGCCGGTGAAGATGACTCCAGTAACCGGATCATAAGCTACGTCTTCCGGCCCAAGGAGCTGACCGGTGCCGACTTTTTCTGAGCCACGAAGGATATGACTGTTTCTTTTAGGCACGAAGAAGGGTTGGTTTGGAACAGTCAGTTCGTGGTCGGGGTACGGGGCGGGGTCGAAGGTATCAAGGTGGTAGAGAAGGATGGAGAAGAGAATTGGTAACGCTACCAAGAGGGAAATTGCAGTGTAAGCCATAGTTCAGTGAGATGAAGAGTTTTGGGTAGAGAAGAAGACGAGTTGATACTTAAATTAGTACCCTTTCAAATCAGTCACTCATAAATTGGCGCACACATGTTTTTTTTTTTTTTTTTTCCAACCGCACTTCGATAGAGCGATATGGTTCCAAATCAAAGGCTTACATTCGAAATAGGTAACCTAAACAGTTCACGAGGTAGATAAGTTGTCTCATGACAAATTGGATCACATAAACACGGATTTTGATGGAGCACACCATTACAATCACTGAATATAACTCCAAAATCATCTATCGTCTCGAAAGATGGCCGAATCCAGACAACACCCACTGGTGGATTACGAATTCCATCCTGTTACCGTACATCAGACACGTTATGACACTATATGAGTCATGTGGCGTGTATTGAAGCACACCACATGAGCTATACGGCGCCATAGTGTACTCGATGTATGGTGTTAGATCAAAATTATGTGGTTTACTGCAATTCCAAGGGCTACGCATTACTGGGCTCTGAATTTCATACTACCTCCTTCCCACAAAGATAATCCAATAGATATTTTTACGTAAGTTAAAGATTAATATGTAATATAGTTAGAACATTTAATTTAAAACAATTCTAGGGGGACATGAAAAGTGAATACTATTAGATGACATTCTTATATCACACATTTTTATTGAGTGATGATTACATGACTACTTTTTCATCCTCCAATATAAGTGTGTCACATAAAAAGGTCAATTAATAATGTCCCTTTTTTCATGTCTCTCAAGAATTTTTCTTTAATCTTACGTTATTTTTCCTCATATATATTTGTATTATTAATTGTTTAAAATATTTACAATGTATAGATAATTGAATAATAATAATTAATTAGGTATACATATGAAAATGAAAAATTAAATATATATTTAATATGATAAATAGACTATCATTATAGAATAGATAAAAATAAAATAATAAACTATATTTCTAAGACAGAGGTAGTATTTCAATTATCAAATTCTGATTTAAAATAGGATAACGTTGTTAAGACTGGCTAAACGGGCCTAAAAGTCATCCATGTGCAATAAAGTCATCCACTTGCCTCTCTGTGTGATAATAAATAAATGATTGATCATCTTTTTCTACTGACACAACTCCTTTCTAGCCACAACCGATGGCACCATTATGGCAAGAATAGCTGATGTTGACATTCTTGTGCATATGACAATTGAAAACCACAAATTGGGGAAAGTTTTAGTTGGGATAATCTTATATATGTGATGACTTGTCATCAATAGGAATATAAACTAGTCGAGTCGAGCCGAGTCATTCTAAAATCTCAACTCAGTCTCGGGTCAAGTTTTTATGTCTCGAGTCAAAAAAACCCTAGTTGAGGGCCGCTCGACTGGCCCAACAAAAATTAGAAGCTCGAGCTTTTTCCAAGTTGAGCCGAATGTTAACTTTTTATGAAGAAAATATAATGTAAAAAACTATTTTTCCTCTCAAGCCCATATATACAAGTTGGGCGGCAAGGGCCAAATGAGCTCGACGGGCTAGCTCGGCTCGAGCCTTGCTTCAATTTGGAGGCTCGACCAAGCTTTGGCCCATTTAAGACTGGCCGCGAGCTGGCTTAGCTTGGACTTTTTACGGGCCGAGCCACTGGCCGTCTAAGCCAATCTGTTCGTTATGCATCTCTAGTCACTAGTCGCTCACACAATAAATTATGAGCATTCGACAACTAGATAATTTTTAGTAAATAGAATAGCTGTGCATGACCCATATATATATATATATAATATTTTCTCATAGTAGAACAACATTATTGCTTTAGGCTTTAGCTAATTATTTAGTACAAGGTCAATGATAGTGAATGTTTTGAACTATTATCGACCTAACATGAAAGAAGCCTTTAACTACTTTCTTGCTAATTAAATTTTATCGTCTTCATCAACCATATCATCGAGTTGACTATTACAATAAGAAAAACACCCTACACCCTTATTGCGTTATTGGTGTAACTAGGTTCGTAACCAGCTTCACAGGGCTCCACCGGAATTGTAATAATTCAAGAAAATTGCAATGTTTGAATATTCAGATTTTTGTGCTTCTTGTTCATCGGATTGATGACAATTTAAAGCACGTAAATACTTCACTCTGTGTCTATGTAGCATTAATTAAGGAAATTACATCGTACGGAGACTTATTAAGATGAAACTCGCTGTAAATGAGAGACAATACAACCGCGTAAAAATTCATCCGCTATCGACAGTAGTCTATCTAATTGTGTGTTCCACAAAAATTACTCGATGAACGTCTTGTGCCTCAAGTAGCAGGATACTCCGTTAGGTTAAGGCGCATCATGTACGGCCAGCTTATGGAACCGCAATACAAATGCTCCCCGATTTTAATACCTGAGGTAATTATTGATATATCGGGGTCGTGATAGTGCGCAACTGGCTTTCCGTCCAAATCAACCGTTAAAACCCCTCCATTTTTCTCTGAAGCTGGTAGGCCGACGTATCTATCCACTATCGCTGCCACCCTACGGACTGAAGGAAACTTTTGCGCCAAACTCAAAAAAATATGTTTTCTCCTGTTACATTGTTTAAACCACAATTGAGTAAAACAAGAAATCATATATCATTTTAAACTTCAGAT
The DNA here is from genome assembly GCA_963692815.1 of Nyctanthes arbor-tristis. Taxonomy (NCBI): domain Eukaryota; kingdom Viridiplantae; phylum Streptophyta; class Magnoliopsida; order Lamiales; family Oleaceae; genus Nyctanthes; species Nyctanthes arbor-tristis. Next base: position 7,114 of record CAVNYN010258518.1, read on the forward strand.
GCGCATCTTTTTCTTTGGTACTTTCTCACTGAAAACTAAAGGTGGCCGTTTAAAGGGGGAAAAATCCATGGATCTCTTCAGCTTCTAGCAGGTATATATATCTTCAATTTAGATAAATAGTATTTTTATTTTTTTAATCAAAATAAGTAACGTACAAGCAGCGCCCGTTTCCTGCTTGACTGAGATATATCCTACGATTTACATCATCCACTGCTGCTCTAGGAGCAGGGCAAGTGGGAGCCCTCGGGTTAATTTGGGGTTCAAACGTTTTATTTTGTTAATCAAGGACAATATAGCGATAAGTTATGTACCGTTGGAAATGCAATCCAGTATTGTCCTTCTCCATCGTACCATATCTTATCAGGAAATCCAGGCAAATTATCAACGAATATCTCCACCGATCCTCTTTTGTCACCTCTTATGTAGTACTTCTTACATCGTCTCCAGCAGTAGGTCCGTGTTAAAAAAAAAAAAATATATATATATATATTGCGATGTGTTTAATACACAGTATTAGACAGTAAAACCTTACATGATAGTCTCACAGAATACAACAGAATTCTGGTCGGGCGAGACTGCGACGCCATTCGGAAAATAAAGGTGGCGCAGCAGCACCTTTGTTAGTTTCGTCGACGGATCATAACTCAAGAATCTGCCGTGAGGCCGGCCTTCGTAAAAATCCCATTTGAACTCGTCGAATCGGTATTTATATGAAGCATCAGTGAAGTACAGAACCCCGTCGAGAGTAATAGCAACTGCATCTGTTAGATTGAATTTAAAACCTCCGCTTCATCTATCAAAACCTCCATTTTTCCATCTTTGCTCACATTTATTAGTCTCTGCAAATAATAATAATAATAATAATAATAATAATAATAATAATAATAATAATAATAATAATAAAAACAGCGTATCTGATTATCTAAGCATGTTTGGCAACTGTTTAATTGTTTATAAATAATTGGATTAGAAACTTTTATTTATTGGATATTTTTTTTTTAAATATAAACTAAATCTCTGATAACGACCCGTAGCTATGATGACTTCACCATAATGGCCATGAACGAGTCCGAGTGGCCGACCGCCAGTGTTGACCCACCGGTCCACCTTCGGTTCAGCTGCCGGATTATCAACGATAACTCGGTTGATCCACCCGTCGGCACACCCGGTGAAGATGACTCCGGTAAGGGGATCATAAGCGACATCTTCGGGGCCGAGGAGCTGACCGGTGCCGATTTTTTCTGATCCTTGAAGGATGTGACTGTTTCTTTTAGGCACGAGGAAGGGTTGGTTTGGATCAGTCAGCTCGTGGTTGGGGTACGGGGCGGGGTCGAAGTTATCGAGGTGGTAGACAAGGATGGAGAAGAGAACCGGTAGCATTACCAAGAGGGAAATTGCAGCGTAAGCCATGGTTCATTAAGATGGAGAGATTTGGTTTGAAAAGGAGACGAGTTGATACCTTAAAATATGTAAAAATTTGAGTCAATATCGATGAGTTGTGGATAAATTTATGGAGTAAATAATAAAAAAATTCACAGTCGAGATCGACGTCTTGGGAGAATCGTTTGAACTTTTAATTAGCTTTGTCAAAGTTATCATATTCACGTGATTTAGGTTAAAATATTGGCGGTTAATTCACTCTCATTCTATTTTGATTTTGGAATGTAAATGCGAAACTAACATGGGCTATCAAGTTTCATTTTTTCCCCCTTTTATTTTTTATTTTTTATTTTTTTATAGATGAGAACATCATGGTTAATAAAAACAAAAAAAGATGACGGAGTTAAAAGGAAAATGCAAGAAAGACCCAATCATATCTTTGGTCACTATCAAATTAGTGTCATTGTCCAATTCACCGAAGCCACAAGCGTCAGCCGTTTCTTCAATTGTCTAATAGGGATAATAACGATGATGCCGGTTGATCAAAGGAATTGGCTTAGCTATATGAACTTGGATAAGTTTCATAGTTGTTCGATAACAATCCTAACTTTTTTTTTTTAATACAATTAGAGGAACTTCTGAAAGAGATATAAACCCAAATTCAGGATCTTATCATGATAAGGACGGATTTGTACCATTTGAGCTATCACTTTTAGTCTAACAATCTCAATATTTTAAATAAAAATAATAATATAAATGAATAAATAAATAGATAAAACAATTATGCCAATTTCCAAAACTAAGGACCTGGCAGCGCTAAGAAAAGGTTGGAGAGGAAAGTGTTAACGCCCTGAAATTTAAGGACTTATATAAAAATTTACCCATATATTCGTGTTGGAATATATGGATGCAACAATGTCACGACAAGGACCCCTCAAAAGGTAATAATAATAATAATAATAATAATAATAATAATAATAATATTGTTGTTGTTGTTGTTGTTAACTATATTATTATTATATTCTTTAATCAAAAGTAGCTGTACATATAGTTACTGCATTTTTCCCTCCTTTCTATTGCGGTACCAATGGTACAGCTACCTCTGGGTATTGGGTACATAATGTCCTTTTTTTTTTTTTTTAAATTACCTTTAATTATCTTACCTTTAACTACCCTTTTTTATTCTTTCCTATTTTCCCACTTTGTTTTTTGCATTTTTTGTAACATTCCGAAAATTTCTACAAATTAAGGTAAGTAAGGAAATTGTTGTTTTAAAAGAATTACTTGAATATTATTGTAAGATTGCTTGAAGATTGTTATTCAATTGACGCTAAAAAAAGAATTTGGTTGACAATTGACATAAACTAAAGTGTAGTGACTTAATTGACATAAACCAAAGTGCGTGGACTTAATAGAGAGATATTGCAAGGGAAAGAACTTCTTGGGCAATTTCCCGCCTAGTGTGCGGCGCCACATCGCGCCACTTGTCACGATGTGATTGGCGCTACTTGTCGTGATGTGATTGGCAGAACTCAAAAGTTATTAAAACTAGCTAAATCCTAACTATTATATAAGGAAGCTAAAAGTTTCATTTTCTCTTCCAAACCATTTCCCTTTTCTCTCCCGAACCCCAAAAATTCGTCCAAAATAGCCATGGGAAGGAGAAAACCAATAAAAACCCATCAAAATACCTATTTGTCATTTGAAAATAGTCTCTTACTATATATAGAAGGATTATAGCTTGAAAAATAGCTTTAATTGAGGAATATCAAGACTTTAAGGATACTTCTTCACGTAGATTATTCGAAGAATATTTGAGGTGGGTAACCTAATACTTTGATTCATTTTCTATATGCATAAAGTTTTGATAAGATAAATGTGTATTTGATTGATGATTTTGATGAGAAAAACATGGATTTGAATGCATTATTATTGAAAGAAAGATTTGTTTATTGCATTTGTATCGCTAGTTAATGCTATACCCGTTTTGAATTGCTTTGTGATTGTATGGCCTTAGCCATTCTGAATTGTTTCCTGCACTATGACCTATTCAATGATCCCGTAATAGGGAAGATTAGTGTGGTGTTTGTTTTGAATTGGAATCTCGGTATTGGTCTACCGGGGTTTATTGTAGATCCACTTAATTGAATTGATATGAATCTAGCGCGCACTACGGGTAGTAGTTTAACTAGTGATAGGGCCCTTTTGTGCATTGAAAAGCTTTGTACATGCAATGATTTTTCTTAGAAATGAGTTTTATAAACGAAAGGTGAATCAAAGGATTGTGTTATTCACTGAGTACTTTGTACTCACTCCCCATTTATTACAATTTTTGTAGATAATTGGAGTCATAACAACTGAAAAGCAGGGCAAGCTGGGAGTTAGATTGTGCTCGCAAATGGGAGTAGAGTTGTGCATGTGGTGTAAACCTGTCCTTGAAACTATCACGAATTTAATACTTTTACGCACACCTCTATAATATATATGTTTTACATCTTATAACATATAAGACAATAGAGAGATATAATCTCTATATTTATTTGAATACTACTTTTCATTGAAAAAGTTTTCTAATGATTTGGCACATCTTGGTAATCAATGAAATATATCTATCAATATAACTTCTTGTGTTCTATATGTTTTCTTGAAAAAACCTATCTTTAATGTTTCTTTAAAAGATTGACGATTTGTTAACTTATGTAATTATCTTTGTCTATTAAATTCTGTAAGATAAGATAAATTGAATTGTTTCGCACGTCCCGTCCCCATTGTTTGAATAAAAGCTTCCGCTTCAGAATTTGTAAATTACCATAAGATATTTGGAAAAATATTGTAAAGTTAAATGGGGCGTGACATTTTTTGTGGAGTTGATTGATTGTACTCTTCGGAAATCTCGGACTCGTAAATGGTAGTGGACGAATTTGATACTAACTTCCCTAAATCTCGGTTGATCGAATCCCTAATTGATTCGATAGCTTCAACTCGCTAATGCTTAAATCTCTTCGAGTCCCTAATTGATACGAGTCCCTTAACTCTTCAAATATGTGCGATGAACTTATCTCCATATCTATTGTTAAGTGTGCATCATTGCTTGCTATCGTACGAATTTCTAGTAGGCCCGTAGATCTGCCTACGGTTGATGATAGTGTTGGCAATGTTTCGAGTCGTCTGTTTGTCGTGGTTTGCAACAAAGCAACTAGCTAATTGCGCTTCAAATTGAACCAAGGCGATGACATTGTTCGATGTCCAAATAAACTGATTCTCTTTCCCCATCAAATCTCCACTTCCATTCATAATTTCTCATTGTGTTTCTAAAACTTCGTGTTTCAATTCTTGACACGGTAATTCTGTCCTGCAAATCATGTAAGTTTCTTCAAGGTACTGGATCACATGGTCTTAATTTTGTACTCTTATTTTGACTTTGTAAAATTCAAGTATGTAGGCTTTATCATATTTTCTCTATCTATATATTCTTGAGATTAGTCTTTATGTATTTTCCTCTATCTGCGGATTACTGTAAAAACAGTGCTTTAATAAAGCCTCTGCAAATTTTTTGCAAGCCTGGTACGCACTGATTGCTATTAGTTATTTGTCCCAAAACTTCCTGAGTAATTTTACCCGCCACACGATTAACATTTTAGTGATTAACAAATTAACAGGTTGTCGGTTACCTAACTGTCTATTTGACTGCTTGAAGCATGATTGTGTAATTTTATGGTTGTTATTTTATTTTACCCATTTGAATAGCCTTTTTTGATTGTACAATTTATTTTTAATAAATATTGACATAATTCTTGTGTGCTATTGGATACCCTAAGTTTATAAACCTACTACTTTACATGAATTAAAGAGTTGTTTGCTCGCACAAGTTTACTTCACATTTCATGAGATGGTGTGTTGGGAACTCATTTTAATTATTAAGCCATAATGCATTTTATCTTTTTGTTCATTTCTTTGCTTATTTTTCCATTGTATAGACTCACAGAACCTTCTATAAGTAAAATAGTGCAGTAAGTTGTGAACCACATCATTGATTTAGTTTCTTTGAATTGTTAAATATAAACATTCAAAACGATAATAGAAACATTTCTTTGTACGTAAGTCATGCTCTATGTCTTGATCTTTTACTTTTCACTAAGATCATTTTATTTATTTATTTATTATTTTTTAATTTCAGTTTCTGGTGCATTTATTTTTCTAGATACATAGGTGAATAATGAGGCTCCACATTGCAGACAAAAGAGAGCGTGAATATTGGTAAGAGACTGCAGTACATGAGTTCTTGCTATTTCTTTAGGATAGAAAAGATAAATATGTATAATTGATGTCATGCCACCCGTAAAGAGGATTGCTCAGTTTGTGAACCATTTGTGTCATGTATGCCTTACCAACTTTTCTTCTAATATTAGAATTTCAAATGAAGTCGAGTTGTGCATGATTTGTTCATAATTTGGAAGCTTCACGACACATTTTCAGACGTGTATGAATGTGAGTTTTGGAGTCCTAAGAATTCAACTAATAATCTAATTACCCTGACATAGTTTCTCATAGTATGAATTCCTTGATTGTCAATTTCT
>CAVNYN010258521.1:0-25594 GCA_963692815.1 Nyctanthes arbor-tristis
TAACAATTGAAAAGTAGGGCAAGCTGGATGTTGGATCGTGCTCGTGAATGGGAGTAGAGTTGTGCATGTGGTGTAAACATGTTCTTGAAACTATCACGAATTTATTACTTTTACGCACGCCTCTATAATATATATGTTTTACATCTTATAACATATAAGAAAATACAGAGATATAATCTTTATATTTATTTGAATTCTACTTTTCATTGTAAAAGTTTTCTAATGATTTGGCCCACCTTGGTAATCAATGAAATATGTTTATTAATACAACTTCTTGTGTTTATATATTTTCTTGAAAACATAGTTGTAATGTTTCTTTAAAAGGTTGACGATTTGTTAACTTATGAAATTATCTTTATCTATTAAACTCAGTAAGATAAGATAAATTGGATTGTTTCGCACGTCCCTTCCCCGTTATTTGAATAAAAGCTTCCGCTATAGAATTTGAAAATTTCCCTAAGATAATTGGAAATATTGTAAAGTTAACGGGGTCGTGACAACCCCACCCCACCCCACGTCCCCCTCCCCCTTGGCCGGAAGTTCGGCTGCCGGACTTACTGCTCCGGTAGCACAAATACTACCGGAAATAGTAGCGAAATGGAGGGATTCTTCCCCCCATTTTGGTTGCTCCGGCAGCACTCAGCAAAATTGCTGCCAAAATGGGGAGGGGGAGAATCCCTTCCATTTCGCTGCCATTTCTAGCAGCGAAATGGGGGGGGGATTCTCTGCCCCATTTTGGCAGCAAATACGGCCAGAGCAGCACAAATGGGGAGGCAAATCACCCCATTTAGCTGCCATTTCCGGTAGTGAAATGAATCCTCCCTCCCCAAAAATTTGGTAGCAAATACTACCGGAGCAGCACAAATAGGGGGAGAACCCCCCATTTCGCTGCCATTTCCGGCAGCAAAATGGGGGGATGTTCTCCCCCCCCCCACCCCAAAAAAAATTTTGGCAGCAAATGTTGCCGGAAATGGCAGCAAAATTGCTGTCATTTCTAACAGCATTTGTACTGCCTGAGCAGCAACTCCGGCAGCCGGAGTTGCAGCCAAGGGGGAAGGGGGACGTGGGTAGGTGGGTGGGGGTGGTTTTTAAGTTTTTTATTATTTTCGAACTTTTTTTAAAAAAATTTAAAAAGTTTAAGGGGTTATAATCGTCATTTTGTTAAAATTTTGGTGGAATAGTGTAAAAAAGGACGATTTGTGCATATTTATCAAAGGTTGTAGGCTGTGGGGTGACAAAACAATGGTTGGGGATGAAATCTAGACTAAACTGAAAGGTTGGAGACGATTTGTGAAATTAACCATAAATTTATTAGTAATTGGACTAATGATTTATTTGGAAAAGAAATTAATTCTCCAACCTCGTTTACTTAAGTTGACTATAATCTGGGATAAATTAAAATAGAAACTTAGTCTATTTTTATGGGAGGGATGGAGTATCAATTAAAATTTTTTTGTTTTGGAAAGAACATGTTCGAACAATTATTTTATCGCATTTTAAGCAAAATGTCTCTAGTTCGAACTACACATATCTCCCCTATGTAATAGGAATTAATAGCAGTAATTGAAAGTTAGGTATATAAAGTGATGCTGGGAACATAATAATAAGATAATAAAATAAAAGGCTGGGGCCTAGTAGGCTGAAAAAATGAGGATAAAATTGTTACATAGTTGAAATGTTAGGGACCTAGAGTAAAAATTACACAAAAAAGGATATCAAGTAAAAGTTTTATTTTTTTTATACTTGAAACGTGATAAGTGTTGCACTGGTTAAGTTATCACGTTTCAAGCAAAAAAGTCTCTAGTTCAAACTACACATGTCCCTCCCCTATTTTCCTTCAGGTGTATTTTCACACATTTTACCACAATTTAATTTCCTTCCCTAAAATCACCTACTAATAGTTCAAAAAAAAAAAAAAAAAAAAAAGGGAACAATTGATTGGGAAGTGAAGCTTCTACACTTACATAAAAGGTTTACACAATCTTTACCGTATATAACATACTTAGTAGGCTTCTATTTATCCACACGACAATCCTGTTTTTTTATTTTTTGTTGGGAACCCATAGATTACAATCTAATGACGCTCATAGATTGAGTGAAAATTTTCGAAAAAAATTTATGTGAAAGTTACTCATTGAGTGGGTCACACTCCCACGACTAGTTATCAGCGGCAAGATTCAAATGAGAAGAATCAAAAGGCCTGAACACATGAAATGCTTTTCTCTCCACCAAATCCAAGTGTTTCTTCATAAGGTGCAAGTAAACAACCCAATCTCCATTCCTTCTCACGCTAGGCATCGGCATCACGTACCCAGTTTGCCCTCCCCATGGAAAATGGTACGACCCGAATGCCGGAATTCCCCATCCGAAGTTCAATTCTGACACCGGAAAACGTTGTCCCGAGGATATGACCAGGGCAGCTTCATTGTTAGCGTCTGGACAATACACCTTCACGACCGCGAGCTCCGGCCTATGCAATTCTACCTGTTAATGTAAAAGAAAATGAATATGAGATAACTCTGTCTAAACTTTTAAATGAAGTGGTTAATGATCTAATATGATTTAGAATCAGAAGCCGGTTTCATACAGAACCAACCTCATGATGTATAGCAATTGAACATTGACATGTAACACGAGGCATTGTTCTTTTTTGATTGAGTCACATCATGAAATTAGTTTCTAATGGAATGGTCTGTCCGATTCTAAATCATTTTCTAGTTAACAATACCCAATCAATGAGTGCAGAAAAGTGTTCCTCCGTCGCGGCAGCCTCCACGCAGTCGTGCACCAAACCCGCAGCCTTATTGAGTGTCATTGATTTCAATTCGCCGACGCTTGCTTCGGTGTAAGGAATCGAAAGAACATTACCAAAGTAGTTTTCCAGTGACACCTTCTTTTCTTCTCGTTCACTTAGTCTTTTCCTTCCATCAACTGTAATGCCCAATTTTACTACCTTGGGAAGGTCATTTCCTCCCTCGGCTAGTATCTTCCATAAAAATGCACTGAATGATTCGATTTTGCTTCTTTTGAAACCATCTTTACTAGCTAGGCATTGGAGGCGCTCGATCTCTTTGGCTTCTATGTAGTATATTCGGCTTAATAGGTGATCGTTACTAATCTCGACCTCCTTTGGAGGTGGGGGGATTGATGATCGTAAGACATACATTTTGTCTATTGATCGGTCATGTTGAGGAGGGTGACGCGGGACAAAGAGTGAACGGCGAAAATGTGGGACGCGGGTTGTTGGCTTCGATTGAGAAATCTCGGCCCATGCCATGAGGAACATGTTGGCCGAATGGGCGTCCGCGGCCCGGTGATCAAATGTGCATCCAATCACTAGCCCGCCGCATTTCAACTCCGTTACCTGCATTTGGAATTTCTTATATATCGCATTGTACACGAGAATATTATGGGCAGATCAAATCTATCAAAATGTAGTACTGATCAAGATGTAAATTTAATCTCTTCCTGATTTCTTTCACTTCTCGGAGGAGAACGGGACTAGATTGAGATGTCGTGTACTGATAAGATGGATCTAGCAATTAACAATTTTCAAATTCTACTGTTGTTTGTTTACTTGATCAATTAATTATATCACGTTCTTGATCTATGCCAAGTGAATTTCAATTAAAAAAAATAATCTTAAGGGTCAAATAATTTATGATTTATTTTTTCCTATCAACATCACGAATGTCTTCTTCCAGCTGGGGTCTTTATACCTCTAATTCAAGAAAGTTGAGACGTCACTGACAAAACAACATGGAAGGTCTTTATACGTCTAATTCAAGAAATTTGAGACGTCACTGACAAAACAACACGAAACTTCCAAGCGGAATATATATACATAATAATCCAATCATATATATTAATCCAAACATTATTAAACTAATCAAAATGTTCAATTGGTTTGAATAAAATAACTATAGGTAAAACGTCATTGTTTTCTAATATTAATCAAGTTTATGTCTAAACATTGCAATTTTTGTTCGTGCATTAAGCATATTAAAAAAAGACTACGTACGATTCGTTGATTAATTGACATACGTGGCGTTTACCTCTGATTTTATTCTTGTTATAGTATTATTATTATATATTTTTTGAGTATATGGAAAAAAGTTATTATACTGCCACGTTGTACCATTCAAATATGAAAGCTCCAGTTTCAAATATATATATATATATATATCGTTTATGTATTCGTATGCAAGAATTTATTAATTTACATCTAACATATTCTCCTCCATATATATATATATATATATTTGATGAAAGTTAATGTTGGAAATTGAATTTGAATATATTTATTATACGTGTTCTTGTTTTAATTTCCCTTAGATGGAACGCTTGAATAAGTGCTAGGCTTGAATCCTCTCCCTGTCTGTTTTTAGTTTTTCAAACCATATTTTTTTTCTTTGAAAACTCGTCATTTTTGAAAAGAAGAAGAAAAAAAATATCCTCTAAAGGAAAAAAGGAACTTAAAACAACATGTTGATTTTGTGAGTGTTTTCAGTGCGTAAAAGAAAATCATGAAAAAGAAAAAGTGAAAACACTCAAAACCGAAGTAAAACATAAAGAATTAACATGGAACTAAAAATAAATTTAAAACTCAAATTAAAAACTAAAACACTATAAGTAAAATACAAGTGTTTGGCTAGCATCTAGATTATATTTTTGGATTATAATCTGACACATGGTATCATTTCATTGGTTTCACTTTAATAAAAAAATCAAAAAGTAAAAGTCAAGTAGCAATTTTTTACTTTTTACCAAAAACAACCAAATAATCTACTCCTTGCCAAACACTTAAGAGTCAGTTTATAAATTATAAATGCAATTATAAAATCGGTCAATTATAACAGGCATTTCTTGTATGCTTTAAAATTAGTAAGCAACGACCTAAATGTTCATGTGACTGCTTGTTTAAGAAATCACAAAACAAATGATTCTTTTACTAAAATGGTGACCGATTTCGTTAGTTTTGAATTTGGCATTGAATTGTTTTCTTCAATGCAACTTTAGTTTTCTCAAAATCGTTTGAGTTAATTAATAAACCTACTGCAATTATTAAAAAAAAAATTAATATTATCAGTTATACAGACTAGACAAAAAAACACTAATTAACAGAAATTTTATTTTGCTCATACGCAGATATATTATTATGTCTGCGTGTATACGCGGCACATATCTAAGCTATAAGTGTGAGAGTACTTATAGCTTAAATGTGTGTCACATATGTCGCAAATATGTTATTATATTTGTGTGTAATCAAAATAAAATTTCTACACTAATTAATATGTTTGTACAACATGTTCAGTTTGTAGTGAAATTACCTGAACAGAGAGCACGCCACGGATCTTCGTCGGTACGAGCTTGCCATCAACGGATACGTCCGGGCGAAACAAATCAAGTTCTTTGAGGTCTATATCAGCATAAGCATGCACGAAATCTACTCCGGCGTTGTTGCAGAGGAGCTCGGGCTCACCACGGCCGTTGTAGCCGATTTCTCCGGCGAATGGGTAAAAGGGCACAAGTGCCTGAGCAAGACCTTTCTTTATAACAGTCACCATACTTTCAGGCGACATGTTTTGCTCTGTGTAACAGAAGAAAATCCCAAAATCAAGGGGTGGCAGGAGCAAGTCAAGATTCGACATGGGCAAAAGTTGTTCTCCCACCGGCAGCACGGCCGTCACCACGTCGCGCCGCTTCATGGTCACCGTGAAATCGCAATAATCCATATATAGATTTGTAAGTTATAAAGGGAGAAAAGATTGGTTGCTTTACAGGTAGGGAATGAGAGAACGTCGGGGGTGTGTTTACATATAGTCGTAGCTTTATATGGTTTCTCTAAAGCTCAGCTTGTATATTGGGTCGGTTGGATATATATATATATATATATACACACACACATATGGAAATGTGTTAGGGAAGAGTAGAGAAAGACTAAAGGAAAATAAAAAGATAATTATTTATAGACAATATGTATTTGGTGTAAGTTTGATTTATAGAGAATAAAAAGATAATTATTTATATAGGTTATAGGATGGAAAAGGAAAAAAATACCATGTTAGTTGCTAGGTATATTTAGTTAGTCACAGACAAAAATTTTATTATACACTAGGAGGTATAAAAATATGTGAATATGTGACGATACATGTGTGATCATTAAAATAGGTCTTACCCATATATTATGGATTAATTAATTGAGAAAAAAGGAAAAATACATCCCGCCTCTTCATCACATGTTAGTATTTGATTTGATTTGATTTTATTTTTGGGAATCCATCACATGTGTCTGATAAGCTGGTGAAATTAGAATGTGCATTTTGTGTTGGGAATCAAGCTCCATGCAAGGCGACAAAACGAAATTGGCCAGCGCTTTTCGGCGGCTGGATGATTATTATTATTATTATTATTATTATTATATTATTATTACCGTTAAATTAAAGAAATTTCATTCTTAGTTCTAGCTAGCTATTTCCCAAAAAAAGAAAAGTCTTGCAGGCTTAATAATGTAATAATAATATATTATTATGCTAATTAATGGAGTAGTATCATTTTCCAAACAATAGTCTCAGATTATTTAATCATGGCTAATGGACTAATGGAGTAGCAACTAGCAAGAATTTATATTAAATTATTTTCTCTAAAAGTACTTTTCGTTGTGTTTTTGAGGTAGCACATGCCTTGAAAACTATAAAAGAATACTATATATTAACAAAATATCTGGCAACTTAAATTGTAATATATTTTGATTATAGTCTGTCACATAATATCATTTCATTAGTTTCACTTTTTTTCAAAAAGTAAAAGTCAAGTTGTAATTTTTTATACTCTTTACAAAAAGTAACTAATAAAATGATGTCACGAAACAGATTATAATCCAGATTACAATCTAAAGAGCTGTCAAACACTTTGTAAGATTTGGAATTCTATCATAAAATGTGAATATGTTAAGAAGAGTAGTTTAAACAATTTGTGTTAGATATTTATTTTATAATTTTTCAATTTGAGATTCATCCCTTAACATGCTCTCTCGTTAGAGCATATCAATCTTAAAATTTGAGTTTTCATTTGAGTCATAAAGGGATTGAATGGCTCATTTGCACTTAACAAACTCTGATGCGAAATTAAAATTTGAAGTTTCGTCTTAAATGGTCGACATGTAAAGAGGTGAGTAACCCAAATAATTTTTACGTTAGTTATTTATTTTATAGTTTATATTCTCGAAAGAAAGCACACAATTCATGCCTAGACATTACCATCTCCTTAGTTGATTATTATTATATTTTATTTTGCTTTTCATTCTTTCTTTTCAATAAAATATGTATCATTTATTGCATATCTAGGTAAACCCAAAATGGCAAAGAACGCAACGTTGCAAATGACATTGTACTTTGTGCACGTACATTCCCCTAGCGACAAACATTGTCACAACATATGAAATCTTGAAAATTTCAATTTAAATTAATTTATAATTCTCAAAATGACTTAAATGAAACTATGGAGATTTCATGATATATTATTCAAATAAAATCTCATAAATTGTAATGAACTGAAATATGTTAAATTAAAAGTTCAATGTTACACTAAAAGCGCTCTATGAAGGGTTCTGAAGATGTCAAAATGCTATAAACATGAAAAAAGAAATATGGAAAGAATTCGACAAAAATAACAAAAAGTTATAAGGAATGAAAATTATCTAATGCCAGATGCTTATATGGCGTGTATACCAGATACGTGTCATATGGCACGCCATGTCATGCCCTGTGATGTGGCATGCGGAATGACACGCATCTGACACGTGCGCTACGTAAGCGTCTGACGGCGTAGTCTGACATTAGATCATTAGTACTCTTATAAGGAAACGAAAGTGATTAATTTAACTATAGGGAGTGGAAAAAAGAGAAATAATAATAAGGGGCCATTATGGTGTCATACGTACGCCCCCATGTGGCGTGCATCTAAACATGCTACATGGGCGTATATGGTACCATAATGGCGCCTTACTTATCATTTCTCGTGGAGAAAATGGACTATAGATCCCATCATAGCTAAAGTTTTACCAAATGATTTATTTAAACAATTACGTATATGTGCCCGATTTCTTCGTTGTGTGTGTGTATAACGTTAGTTTCCATGATCAGAAATTGATATAATTTATATATAAATCGTTTCTGAAAATGATCTGAAACCGCCACCGATTATTTATAAGGAACTTATCTCCTGTAAACTTTGAAACACGCTTAAATTGATTTACCTGATTCACGTAAACCTGCAAAAATTGGTAGATGTGAATGATCATTTGACATTTGCCATAGTCCTAAAATGCTCTTACGTTTTTCCATTAATTAATTCACCACACACAAAACCTTGTGTAAAAACATATAATAAGTAATTAATAACGTTATTGGTTTATTAATTAATTAGTCAACAAATTTCTGCACTTAAAATAAACTGGCCAGAGAGGATAAGAAAATAGACGCATTCATCATAGAATTGATTAATATATTGATAGTCATATGGCTAGATAGTTTATCATTTTGGTCAAAAAAGGACAAACATTTTTTTTAGGGCTCGCAATTGTACATTATGGACAAATTAACATTATGATAAAAATTGGTATTCCTACTTTCCATTGTAGACTAAAGGTATTTATTGCTTGTTAATTAGGCTACTTGTTGTTTAATGTATTATTATATTGTTATTTTGGAATATATTGGATGGACAACAATGGTCAAGTATTTGTTAGTGAAAAGATAAGGATGAGGAAACTTCGAATTACGCAAAGTCGTCATGACTTTTTTGGAACTCGACCTTGTGTGAACATTGACAAATGCAATATGAATTTAACATTGTCAAACTTAAAATCGGATGACTAGTTGCCTAGTAGTTGGTAGATAATTTATACGTGGAGATGACATAGTTTTGATTGTGTCAAATAACTATATAAAAAAATTCAGGAATTAATATTTAGTAAGAAGTGAGATTAAGATAATTAGCCCAAATGAAGAAACGTGAGGAGTGGTTGAATTAATTCAGAGATTGAAATTACAGTGGCCATTTTTTGACTTAGTCAATTAATCAACTCATTTGAAAGCAACCACTTGGTGGAATTTTCCGATGGGGAAGGAATAATTAGTCATTGTTACAATCTTATTTTTCAGCACATCACATAATTTTTACATCAATACTAGTGGTATAAGACACATGTCAATTTTGTCACTCATTTTGTCTATTTTTTTGTCCAACAAGAATTATTCTATAAATATATAACACTATTAGTAGTCAATATCATTTTTATTTTTTATTTTTTTTAAGAAAAGGCACCCAACATCATGTTAATGCGACATTAATCGATATAAGTTGAATCAAGCAGGTTATTTATTCATATATTTAGTTCTACTTATATCGTTTTATCATAACAAGGTGATTATATACTTATATCATTTTATCATAACAAGGTGATTATATATAGCTTCAATTTCACAATTCACAAGTTTGGACAATCCATATATTTTGCTCTCTTGTCTCGAGCAACTTAATTGTCGCATGCTAGATAGGTACATTGGGATGTTTTGCAATATCGATCACAATATATTAAGTAAAAAAGAAAAAAATAGATTAGCAATTGTCCTATTTGATTATGTTCATCATCATGCAACGTGTGACTTATAATTTAAATCATTCTTACATTTTTATTTTTATTTTTTATTTTTTTGTAGAGGGCAACTTAATTGTGTTACCTACTAGCACATATTTGTTGGCTAATGATTGTACTTGTTTGATTTTTAAATTATCTGCAATTATACTAATAACAATAATGTAATTTATATGAACATAAGAAACGTGCACGAAGATTTTGTTTTGGGTAGAAGAGAAATGTGAAAGTACTCGGAGCAATATATCAGCCCTGCAAGGTAACTAGCTAATTAATTAAGTTGCTACCGTACCTCCTTGTTTAGCGCAACACAAAATTAGTCAACAACCACGTAGACGTCCTAATTTGACTTATAATGACTCATTTTCATACGTCTAGCAGCATTAATATCGCCAGATGCTTATGTGACGTGTCATAATCTCCTGTTGATGTGGCGTATTAGATATGTGACACAGCGTTTGGCAGACATAATATGCCGCCAAACATCTAGTATTAGATCATTATTTTTATTATTCTATTTGCGATGTTGTATTATTATTTCTTCAAACAAAGGAAACGACGCCCAAAATAAAATATCAATACTTTGATACAATACAATATTAAACATAGAATAAAATTTCGCTACGTCAAGAAGATCATACCCTACTTTATTGACAAACTCAAGAACAATATGTGGATTCATGAGACTCAATTTATTTTTAAATTGAGGATTTAAAAAATATACGTGAATTCTTTATAGGCCAAAAGTCAAGTACTCTTAAGCTTGTTTGATTCTCATTATCCTTTCACATTATAATTTCACCTACCACACTGATTTGACTACTAATTAATTTGACAGATATTCAATTATCACTACATATTTCAAATTTCAATTAAATATCCACTATTAATTTCATATTATAATTTGATTCAAATAATGCGAGTCAAACAAGTACTTAGACTTAATTAGAGTGTATATATATATATATATATATATATATATATCCACACTAGAATTTTTTTCCCCTTCTTGTCCATGCTTAAAATAATCTCATGTGTCGGAATGTCATACACATAACTAAAAATTAAGCACATTCCTTCAAAAGAAGAAAGAAAGAAAAGAATTATAATGGTATAGTCATTTTCTTATTGAATATTGAATATGTAAATGTTTTCATGTATTTGTAATTATCATCTCATCCCAATGTAAAATTACAGACACAGTTCAGTCTAGATAAATAACACTACTAAATTTATATAAAAAAAGGCATTTAGTTGTATGCTCACAATGACTGATTATAACATCTCTAATACTCAATGACGTCAAACAACGATGTGTATCTTTTCATTTACTTGTCTGTTTTTCTTTAACATTCTCACTTAAGCACATGGGATTGGATGATATGATGTTGTATTGGAAATGCTTATAGTAGTAAACTTTTTTAATTTCGGAACCAATGGACTTATCTCTTAGCTGTTTGGGGCATATTGAGCTTCAAAAGTATATGGTCTTTTTAATAGTTTAAACTTTTAAATAATATAGTCCCAGTTGCCACCTGTATTTTATGTAATTAAAATATTCATAATCATATTTAAAAGGAAAAATGAAGTTGTTCGATTGGAATTTTTAGTGTTTAGCGAATGTTGGCTGAATGGGCATCCGTGGCCTGGTGATCAAAGGTGCATCCAATCACTAGCCCGAGAGAAAACCTTCAGTGTTCAGTGCTTCAGACCAATAAAAAGATCGGAAGAGCACACGTGGGTTTTTGAGTCCCAATTATTATTTAATTTGAGCCCCAACACCAGCATATAAGTTCTTAATTGTACAAGTGCACTGATCCTCAGTACTCCTAGAGCACTGAAATTTTTTCTCTAGCCCGCTGCATTTCAACTCCGTCGCCTACATTTGGAATTTCTTATATTGCATTGTACACGAGAAGATAAACATGCTGAAGCTATCAAAATGAACACACTACTAGTCATAATAAAGACTACTGGAAATTCTGCATTCAACGAGGAGCATTTTCTGTCTAGAAACTTTTTTCATCCTACTTTTAATGATCAAAATGACATTTTTTATGACTAAAACTTCATTGTTAAATTAAATGTGAATTTTTTTACTAATTAGATGCATGTATCTGTCAATAAAAATTGTTTAATTCTACTGGTATTTTCAAATAATCTAAATGGTCAAACAATTATTTATGATATATTCTTTCTTTTTTTTTCCAATCAACATCAATGTCTTCTTCCCTCTAATTAGAGAAAGTTGACATGTCACTGACAAAACAACACGAAACTTCCAAGGTGTATACATAATCCAATTATTATAAATAGTGCAAACATTATTAAACTAATTGAAATGTTTCAATTGGTTTGAATAAGATAACTATAGGTAGTAAAACGTCATTTTCTTCCATTATTAGTCAATTTTGAGGACGACTAACCATTGGGAATCACTACAAGAAATGTTGTCTACAGCGGCGATAATTTCCGACGGCCCTAAAATTTGTCGCTACAGCCAAACCAGTCGCCGATGTAGGTGGGACCTGTAGCGGCGACACGAAAGTCGTCGCTATAAAGCTTGGCGGGAACATTTCCTGCTTTTCTTGAACTTATACCGACGACTTTTCATTGCTATAGATACTATATTTATCGCTATTGTTATAATAATTTATATAATATATATTTTATATGTAAGTATTATATTGAAAATTGCCTTAGCTCACTTGGCAAAGGACTCGGAGTTGGAAGGAGAGCTCCCGGGTTCGAGTCCTTGAAAAGGCAAACTAATGTCTCAATTAATTATGGTGGAACCGGGGCGGGTTAAATTTTTTTGTGCCCAAGACGGTGTAGCCTATAGCGGCGACGTGGCCTATAGGTGTCGTCGCTAAAAGTTTAGTAGTCGTCGCTAAGAGGCTATAGGTACGGGCATATAGTAACAAACTTTGTCGTCGCTAAAAGTCGTCGCTATAGGGTTATAGCAACGACAAATCAGCCTGTAGTGGCGACACTGACATTTTTGGTAGTGAATTTTTTTTCCCAAATATTTTGATTATTGCATACATTAGTTAAGCATAAAAAACTTGCAGTTGTTTAGATTTTCAACCTATATTATAATATTATTTAGGATGACAATATCTAAAAACCTTCCTAAAGTTTTGTAATCAAACATCTCACTCTATATGGCATATATTGATATACATCATGTGTCAAATTCATGTGACATGTATTAACACAAACCAATAGAATTGAAAATTTTGTAATAAAATATTCTAAAGGTTTTTAAACACTATTCATTATAATATATTTTCATTAACTAATAGGTTATTTCGTTTGTGTAAGTTAGTGTCACGTTTATAGCTATACTGAGAATACTTCAACAGAGAGCACGCTACAAATCTTAACCCGTATGAGTTTGCCATTAATAGATACGTCAAATCAAGTTGTTTGACACTGTGAAATCGCAATAATCCATTTATAGATTCGCAAATTATAAGGAGAGAAAAAACTGGTTTTACGGGTGGGTAAGGAGAGAACGAGGGTGTTTATACATATAGGGAGAGAGATGTTTTTGTTTTGTTAATGTTAATTAATGCTAATGAATAGAATATAGTATTATACAAAGACCACATATCCATTTGGCTAATGTTCATTATTTTATTTTTTATTTATTTTTTTTTTTTTTGGGAACCCATAATTTGACTCTTTTTTTTTATAGAGTTGTGCTACATGAACAAAATCACATATAAAAAATCTAACAAAATTGACACATGGCACAATCTTATTTTTAAACACATCATATCACTTTTCCATCAACACTTATCACATAACTCACTTATCAATTTTGTCAACTTTTTTATTTCTCTTTTTGTCCAATTAGAATTTTTCTTTTTTATACGAGGGTAGGGGAAGGAAATTAATGGAATAGTAGTTGTGGTTCGAACTAAAGCCTCTTACTTGAGATATGAGCATCTAATTATTATAACACAATTCAAACCATAATTTAACTTGACAGTGTGAAAAAATTATTTTCATCTGTAAAATTGGAAAAAAAATTTTGGACTGACATGGGCTAGCCGGTTCTTCCCCCGCTCCATCCGCCCTGTTAATGTTTATCATTTACATATTGAAAAATAAGCCACACAATATTTATATATAGTACGGGACCGGCGCATTAGCACACAGGTAAGTTTGAGAAGAAAAATACACAATCAGTTGGGTGGTACAATAAGATGATGGTCTTAAAACGTATATTGGAAAATCTTAAAAAACCTTATGAAAGTTTTGTTAAAAAATTTCACACTTATGTGGCGTGTATCTATGTTTCAAATCAAAGTTATGTGCATTTTAAATATATATAATATGTATCTATATATACTACATAGATGAGAAGTTTTTTAATAGAGAAATTTTTGAAAGGTATTGATAAACATATATTTTGGCTAATGGAGGCAGAAAAATACATGCCTTTTGCCATGTGTCAATTTCTGATAAGCTGGTGAGGAATGTGCTTTGTGTTGGGAATGAAGAACGTCGCATAATAATAAAGGTGACAAAACATTGGCTAGCGCTTACGGCTTAAAACATTGGCTAGCGCTTATTTCCCAAAAAGAAAAGTCTCGACGGCTTAATGAAGAAAATAAACACTAATGTATGTGTGTGTGTGTATATATATATATATGTATGTTTGTTCGTGAATATATCCTTGCAATTTTGTTATTATGTTGTATTACAAATGTAGAGTTTTCGTTCTCATAATAATAATGTGCATAATTATTTTAAAAAAAAGAATTGTTAAAGTGGAATAATTAATAAATAAAAAAGGTATAATAGGAAGATGATGTTAACGTTTACTTTTCAATACTATTAAATGATTTTTCTTAATTTGTGTGAAAAGAAACATGATCATCTTCTTAGGACGAATGTAGTATTTATGCTCCACAAATAAAAACATTGTCCTACATCATTTACATATGCACACCACAATTAAACCCTAGTTAAATTACACTGCAATCAAAATCCTAAAAATATATAAATTCACATAAAAACGTGCATTGAATTGCTAAATCAATATGAAAAAATTAATTAAGTAAAAGCCAAAATAAAAGGAAAAAAAAAAGATTAGAGACAGAAGAGGGGAATGAATATAATGTTGAGTCATGAAGGCAAAATAAATAAATACATAATAGAAGTAAAAAAGAAAAGAAAAATTTGTAATTAAGAATCTATGATTCTATTCCCACGTACTCTAGGACAAAACCAATCATCAAAGTACTAGAAGAAATTGCCTCTCAAAAAAAAGTAGTAGAAGAAATTGTAGAAATGGATGATGCAATTTTCCTATGAAAAACTCAGTTTTTTTTTAAGGAGCAAAAATTCTCACGTGGCATGCAATTTTGTACACGCCACATATGCAACCCAAAATGCAAGTCAAATTCCCCCATTTTTTTACCGGACCCACCCAAAAAATTCAAAATCTCTGACATAACCCCCCAACCCAAACCACACCCCACATTTCAGAACTCACCCCCTCCTCCCACTTCGATCCCTCTCTCTCTCTCTCTCCCTCCCTCTCCGTTTGAGCTCGTGGTCACCCCCAACCAAATCGGCCTAGAATTTCGTCGCCCTGGCCGGACAGCCGGAGATGACCACTGGACGCTGCCTCCTGTGACGGAAAACTGGCCCTGAAAGCTCTTTTTCTCTTTCTCTCTCTTGGTCGAAGCAAAGCTCCAACACCGGCCCCCCTCTGCGATTTCTGCCTGATCTGAAACCAAAGTAGGCCACCGGCGAGCTCGCTGATTCTCCCAGGTGAATTTCCGTTCCATTTTTTGTGTTCTATTGACCCAATTTCTATTTAGTTAATATTTGGTAATTTTAGCTCTCTCTTGCCTACTGCCCCAGCCCAAACCCAAGCGGTGGCATGGTGACATTGGCCTGGAAGCAGCGGGGGGCTAGTCGGAACGTGTAATTAGTAGAAACCTCTCCCCCTTTTTAAGGTAATAACTAACTAATCTTTTTCACTTTTATTTGTGTATGCGTTTCATAATTTTTACAGAATTTTGTTTTTGTTTTAAATTCCTATTTGTAATTTGAGATCTTGTTTTGATTCACTCTCTTTCTTAAATAATACTAGACTAGATGAGTTTGTATTCATTTGTTTTTGTGTTTTCTATTTAAGGAACTCATATCATATGCCCTCTGCAACGACATACTGTTCGAACGTTTAAAAATTCCCATGTTATTGTTCAATTTCTTTGGTGGTCTTTCCTGGAATAATTGACAATTTTAGGGTCATATGATTAATGATTCTTCTTTTGAAAGTTTTGGCCTTTGTTTGGGCGGGCGTTTTTTTCATATTACACATTGGAAAAAGCTACCCTTTTATGGAAAATGGGATCTACTACTTTTTCCCTTCTCATCATACCTCAAATAATTTTACCCAGAGAGAAAAGGGTCATGATTTCAGGTTCAAGGCCTAATCATGTTTTGTCTAGCCTCTTTTTCTTGATAATATTAATATATATAGGCCATTGTTTCATATATTTATTTTATCACTAATTAACAAAATCTGAAAAACACAAGATTTAATTTTTCCTATGCCCGATACTTAAAGTAGTTCTTTTATGCTAACAAAATTAACAGAGGTTGTAGAAATAACGGACACAGTTAGAGTAGCGAAGATATCACTCAAATTCTGTTGATATGAGCTTTAATGAGTTATCCGATGAAATTCTGGTAACCAATGAGACTGTGACGTCTGTTTCATTTCAATTCACATACTCAGGCTGATTTCTTTCTACCATTCTGATCGGCATGTAGTTTGCTAGTGGATTCTCTATATTCTTTAGGAAAATTTTTATTAACGCTGGATTTTCTTCCACTTCAAGGTGCATGAGATGTATTTTTCATATCTTTTTGTCTGTGCTGAAAATGAAGAACGATGGGTTTGTTTCAGGAAATAATGCACGACCCTCAGGCAGCAGCTGATGGGTTCACCTACAAGGGAGAGGCCTGGCGTGGTTGGTTTGCAAATGGCCATGAGACTTCTCCTATGACGACATAAAACTAAGTCACTTAGATCTCACTCCCAACCATGCATTGCGAATTGCCATTCAAGATCGGCTCTGTAAATGTTGATATAAAATCTTCCTACGGTGGTTCATCCTGGTCATTCAACATGTATTGCAGTGTACTTCAAGTTATATGCATTTGTGCTTAGATTTTTTTCTTCTATTATTTACAGTTAGGAAATGTTCTGGATTTGTAAAGCATGGTATAATACGAGTTGTTATAACACTGTAAAAAATTACGCTTCATGCTTCTATTGATTAGCTCTTTGATGATAATTGAAAGAGGCTCAGTTTGCTTAATTGAGATGTGTTGTGGTGTTTTTCTCTGTTTACTGGACAAAAACTGCCTTCTTGAAAATGAAACTTTATTGTAACCACAGAACAAGTTGCTATCAGCTTACATAAAATGCAACCATCAGATTGATCTGTTAACATGAGATTTTGCATCCTTGAATTCTTGAGTTCACAATCTGACAAGTACTAGCAAAACGGTTATAGCAAAGCCAGAACAAGTATTGGTTGGAGATATATGGAACGAGCAATGAGTCTGCGGTGTGTAGCATTCAGATATCTTCAGGTAAGGAGCCTCTTTCATTAGACTATAAATCATCCAGCCTCATTTAGAACCGTCTTAAGGATGATCAGAAGTTGAAAGCAATGACGTGGTTGTATGAATCTCAGCATCACCGAACGGATGATCTTCCACCAGTATATTGATCTGAGGATCGAGTTTTTGCTCATCCAGCGGGCGTTCTAACTCTGCCGTACATTTCCAGTTTTCATCATTCAATTCCTCCAAGACACAAATAAGAAATGAGGCGGCACTATAACCCACTGCACGAAACACGAAATCGTTGGATGAGCTTAATGGTTTGCTTGAGCAGATTCTTCTCATGGAATTTTTACCCAAAAAATAAAAACAAAAAACAAAACCGACCGCAGAAGCGAAGGCCTTTACTCGCTTTACTACTTATTACATCACCTCATTCACATGAATTTCCGTCAAAATATGAGGGTGCAAGTGGTCTAGGAGCATGTCCGCCGGCCATCTGTCCGCGAAGGGGCTACTGTCGCCAGCGGGCAGTTCGATTAAAAGGACCTTTAACTGATATTTTCACAAGGGGTAGGCTGGGCTGGCTGGGTCACCTTCTTCGACGGCCTTGATCAGCTTCGCCGGCCACCGGGGGTGTGGAGACGGACGGTGGAGAGGGATACTGAGGGAGCGAAGTGGTTTGTGACGTTTGAGGGGGGTGTTTTGGTTAGGGGTGGGGGTATCAGATTGAAATATTTTGATAGGGGTCCGGGTACAATTGCGGGGAAATTTGTGGGCCCAGCTAAAATGGGGGGAAATTTGTCTTGCTGATGTGGAGAGTCCACTTGGCTGTCCATCTCAGATTTTGAGCTCTATAAGGGAGCTATCAGCTTTTCATAGAAAAACCGGGCATATTCATGCTCCATTTCTTTAGTGACTCTCATGCTTATTCCTTCCAATTTGAGCTCATAAGCAATAACCTTTATCCAAGTAGTCTATGAAATTTTTAGACTCATGATATACATACATGCTCGAAAGAAAAAAGCAAAAAACGAAAAGTTCATAATTAACTTCAGAACTGCAACATAAGAAGAGATCCCCCAAGAGATACAACTCTATTTTCTCATAAAAGATGTGCTTTTTTATTTCATCCTCATTACCTCTGTTTTTATTCACTAAAATGGTCATTATTATCAAAATAACTTAAATAACCATATCATTCTAAACCTTTCATTTTTTTCCTTTTTCTTTCCTTTTATTTTTCCTTTCTTTCCTGCTTTTACCTCTCTACTTCTTATGCAAACCACAACCCATTAAAAGCCCCCCAACGAATTCATTTTATAATAATAAAAATTCATAAGATAAAAATTTAAAATTTCTTTTACACAGTCCTTTCTCAACAAAATTATTACCAGAAACTAATAGCCCCATTTATCAATTTCGCCTGCAACGTTTACTTAACTTCTAACCAATAAATAAAGTGAAGGATTTCAAATATTAGAGGAAATTGATTTCTGGAAGGGTCAGTTCTCTATATCATCATCATATCATAAGAAATGTAAAGGGTTAACGATTGTTTACACAGTCATTGTGATGATCTGAAGGAACGTTGTTGTCCAATAAAATGAAAAAAAATATTTCAAATATGGCATAAAAATGTGAAAGTTGTCTATAATAAATTTGAAATAAAATATCGAAACTGATTGGAATTGAGAGATAGCAAGAGATCAATGAACGAAAACATGCACCATGTACATTTTCAGAAGATTTTTTTAGAAAGTACAATTCCGTTTTTAGATTTAATTATTATATAGAAACATGAATATAAAAATATTTTTTTCTACTTATTTCTGAAAGTAATTTTCCATTGCCGTCATCTCAATTTCTGTCGCGTTGATTCAAAGAATCTCTAAGATTAAATTATGGGGTGAAGAGTTAATTATGGGATTTCCATTTTAGTCAAAGTTGTAAAGTGATTAAGAAACATGAATGTAAAAATAATTTTTGCTCTCTTATTTTTATATTAAGTTCTCGTAATCATGCTTTTCGAGCAATGATCAAATGAAGAAGCTGAACCTAATTTTCCATTGTACCGTGCCAATTAATACTGCCTTGATTCAAAAAATTTCTAAGATTAAATTATGGGGTGAAGAGTTAATTATTGGATTTCCATTTTTAGCCAAGGTTGTAAATTGATTAATTGGTACGAAGAATTTTTATCTTCAATTAAATTATTAAGAAGCTATGGAGTTATCTCTAAAATAGTTATTGGTGTAATTATAAGAATTATATTATCTTTCAGTTGTGATGGGTCTCTATAATGTGGCAGCGGTAACTTAATTACCCCCTTGCAAGGACACAAACGGATCTAACAAAAAGTAAAAACAGGGCCGGGCATCGGAGTTCAAACACACAAACTGGACCCTAAAAAACGATGAAGTAAGTGTAAAATCACAAGCAATAGATTAACCACTCAACCTCAAATTAAATTACATGAAACTGTCCCAGCTCAAGATTCACCCATTTCTAACTTCGTGTAACTAAGAGCTATTTAATTTAACACAACTATAATCTGAAAATTTCATCTATAAGCTTCATGTAATTAAGAGCTATTTAATTTAACTAAACTAAAATATGGAAATTTCTTTTGTAAAGCATTTTTTTACACCATAAATATGAAGATTTCACCATTAGCCCAGAAAACAAAATACAACTAAGTAAATCAACAAAAAATACGAAGAAATACACACACAATATTAAAATCATGATAAAAACGACAAGAACTACAAATATGAAGAATTGGTAAGTCCAACACATAAAAACAACGCATGCGACCTCTTTTGACCGATCATTATGTTGGCACTGTGGCACAAATTGGTAACTTTAGTGAATTATTAGACTACCGTTAATGTAATTTAGAGAATGGGTTGAAATTTTAGAAATTTTGAGCAAGGAACGTACATAAGGGAAATTTTTTGTGAATGAAAAATTGGAGAGGGATAGAGTGAAAGATGAGCAATGATGATGGAGAAGAGAAAAAGAGAGCTGAAACAGAAGAACCATACCTGGCTTCTTTGATTTTCTTGTTCGGCATTTTCTGCTTCTTCTTCAGGCAATAAAAGGTCGCCACAGTACAATCTTTACAAAATAGATATTTTTTAGAGAGACAGAGAACAAAGATCTGGACTCACTTTTGGTGAGTACAGAAGATAATGGGGAAAAGGCGCTGTGTGTTTTGGGGGAGAGAGGGGGGGTCGCGACGAAAGCCTGTATGTATATTGGAGTCGGAGGGTTGATCGAGATGATGGAGAAGGGGGGATGACGTAAAGGCATCTCTGGAGAGAGGGTATGATCTGACTTTTGATATCGTTGATAAAATGTAAAAGAAGAATAGAACCAAACATGGCCCTTCGACGGCCAAAATGTGAAAAGTAAACAGAAAACTAGCTCTTTTAATAATGGGTAGATATAGTTGAGAACGTGAGATTCTTTGTGGTTTCTTTTTACATTTGAAAGGGCTTGAACTCTGCATTAAATTTTACTAAGCACAAACAATTAATCTTGTTTTTAAATTTTGAACAACTAGAATTATCATCCGTGCATTGTACGAGAATAACAACAGTAATATCAAATGTTTAATCACATTAAAATTTGATATGAAATGATTTTGAAAAGAATAAAAGATTAATGAAAGATATATTAGACACTTAATGTGGTTAAAATTCAAAGAGAAGATAGAAGTGGTTCTCTATCCTTTAAACACCGAATGTACTGATGATTTATAACTACTAGGATTTTATTTGCCCACACACATGCATGTTATTATGCATGCTTGTATATGTCTCAAAAAATAAAATATCTTCTCCAACTTTGATTATCATTATAAAATAAAATATTTAAAAAAAGACTTTGAAAAAAGTATATTCTATAAGCTGTGACCAAAAAGTGGCTGTGTAACTTACTAAGCTGTCAAGATCAAAGCTTAGCAGCACTCGACTCTTGAAAACAGAAAGCCTGAGCTGAAATATTCCCATTCTCAGCTTTTTTGTTTCTTCAGTTATATACATTCAACTGCTTTTATCTACATTTCACAATGATCAATCATTTATATATATATATCTCAAAGTGTATTGAATATATAAAATCTACTATATAATCAACAAATTGAGCTCAGTGCTCAATAACCTGTTTTAACATTCAATAAACTTAGAAAGGTGATTTGACTTGGGAGAAACGGAAAAAAAAAAGTATGCTTCCAAAGAATTGAGCAGGCAAAAGTTCTCTAAGCTGTACTAAGTTCACATTCAATACCATTTCAAAAAAAGTCCACATTTGATTGAAATACTTAAACCACATTAATCAACTGAAGCCAAGCTTATTAAATCTATATATATATAAGGAAAGTAGAATATGATACAGTTGTACGGCAATTTTCCCGCCAAAATTACATTTAGGGAGGGATATTTTAGACTTTTAGGTTCATTGCGGTAATTCTTATGGTCATTTATATCTTTAATGTTCCAATTTAAATTTATTAATTAGATTTGGTTGTTGTGATTTCGATTTTCTCTTATCTTCTTTCATCTTCAAGACAAGATCTGGTTTTAATTTCATTTAAAATTGTTGATCGACAGATGAGATTTTAATTTTTTTAGATAGGAAAAATGTCCGAGATTGGAAGGGCTCCCCTTTTCGCCAATTTTTATAAATAGTTTTTGTATGAATTTAATTCTTTTGTTTTCCCTTTAGTTATTTTACTAAATATTTTAATTCGTCAAAATATAATATCATAGTTTAAGCCGTTCAAATTTAATCTTTAGAAAATATTGATCACATTACATATATATATGAATTAAAATTGATTATCTCGATTCTAAATATGGATCAGTTTCTATATATTTATATTTAATGGGTGAGACTTGATACATATATACTTAATTATATTTAAAAACTTGGATTAGGAATGCAAAATATCCATTAACACTATTTGGATTCTAGAACGAAATCAAGTAAATGTGGGTATTATTCATATAACAGTTTACTTTTTTAAATCATTTTTCATTTTTTTTTGCGGTCTACACAAGTTACATATTATTAATTTACTATTTTATTAAATAGATTTTTATCAGATAAATGTGAGAGATAATTTAGGTAATTCTTGCGGATTATCAGTAATCTTATTATTTTTCAAATAGAATTAGTTTATTTTAGATAAGTGTATTTATCATCTTACAATAATCACTTATTTTGAAAACTTTCTTTAAAAAATTAGACTTATTTATACCAAGTACCTATTAAGTTACTTATTTTGTAATCATTCTCTCATGCAGACTTTATTTATATATTTTGGAATGTTCTAATATATTCATTCAATAATAAATAAATAGTTTCTAATAAATTTTTGATAAATTTTTTTTATAAATAACATTTTAAAGTTTATAAAATGTCTATTATAATATAGTTACTAAGTAAAATAAAATATTTTATTTCCTGATGTCACATAACTACATTTCATATCCAATTTAATATAACACGTATTAGTTCATGACAAGATAACAAAATATTGCGATTGATAAATGCCTATAATAATTCGTTATTCAATTTTACATATTAATCATTATATAAAATTTGTTTTGGTATTATCTGTGCAACGTACGGATGAAAATCTACTTAATTAATATATACTATTTTAAACTTCCCACTTGGCAAAATAAAATTCTTCAGAATATACAATGCGCCAATAACAGTAAAAATTTGATAATAATTTAAATTATTCTATGTACTAATTTATTGTATTATCTAATGAAAAACATACCCATAAAATAAAATATTTAAACGAACACAAAAATCATCATGAATGGATTAAAGCATAGATCACAATGGGAATAACTATTTGACTATAACTTCTTCCAACAAGCATGACGTAATACATCCAGTTCTGTACAGAGAATGACCTCATTAAATATCTGTTTCGATTGTAAACAACGCATACAACCCTAAACATAGACAAATATATCATTTAAAAGTTGCAAGACAATGTTAAATGAGGGATGAGGAAATGACAAACGTCAGTTGCTAAAATGTATTTTTCAATCAGAGGCTCTGTCACAAGAATATTAGGCCAAATGATTATAAGACATAAAAGTCCATCCACATGATAACCCTTTAAACTTAACTTTTATGAACAATGAGATACTAGACAAACCTACTATTTGATTCTCGTAGACTCATAGAGACTTCTATACTAAAAAGGTCACAAATTGGTAAACAATCAAAGGATAGACATAATGCCTAGTGTGCTTGACAAGTTAGTTTATAAATTATTATGTTTATAAACTGTCACTTGACATCATTTTATTTGTTTTACTTTTTTCAAAAAATCAAAGTCAAACCGTAATTTTTTGCTAACAAAAAACAACCAACAAAATAATGTCACGTGATAATTTATAAACCACCTAGTTGCCAAACACATTAACATAAAGAAAATCAAAAATCAAAAATCAAAAGGATTTCACTAATCCATAAGATCTAAAACAATCAAAATATTATCCAGGACCATAAATCCAAGCAAAGGATTACACAAAGAAAAATAAATAATTTAAATCGAAAAAAAAGATGTAATAATAATTTTAAACACAAAGAAATCGGATTCCACAAAATATAGGAAAGACAATTGTGTGAAGATGATTTTCCATATCAAAAAGTATGATTAATAAGATAAAGTAGAAAGAAAAACAGAAGATAGAAGGCAGAGAAAATAACGGAGAAAATTAGGGCTAAAATAATGAGGAAATGACATAACACTGAAAAGGTAACGTCATTAGTGACATCTCCAATAATCTTAATGCACAAAAATTACTATAAAAACCTAATGAGATAAAATTACTAAAAAGGCCAAAAAATAAGCAGGAAAAAAAGTAAAGGGACCATACTCTTATATATATATATATATATATATGCTACACGTTCAAAATGTTATACAATGTGACAAGTAAGGGGAATATATTGTTTCATGTATCATATCCAATTACTTAGAGCAAGATTAATGTAGAGAAGAAAAGTTAAGGGGAAAAATTCTATTTCTAAATAATGTGTAGAGAGAAAAACAGTGGGGGATATGAATTGGACATGTATTATTATTTTATTGAATTGAAAAGTTTGTGGCACAAATAAAAGGGGCGGGGTAAGGGGCTAATCACCCCACCCCACCCAAACTAGCATTTTACACTTTAAATTCATTACATTAATTGAGTTTTTTTGGTAGGGGGCTACTCCGCCCCCGCCTCCCCCCCCCAAAAAAAAAAAAAAAAAAAAAAAATTGGGTCCCCCCAGCAAAAAAAAAAGAAAAAAGAAGATAAATTCTGCTCTTAACAGGTTAACCCTTATATAGCTGTGCAGAAAGTGCATGAAGGTGGTATACACAATTGAGTCAAAAGGTTAACCCTTATATAGCTGTGCAGAAAGTGTATGAATGTGGTATATACAGTGAGTCTATGGCATCATCCAAACATGTGATGTGCAAACAAAAGGCCCCCTTTTGAATTTCAAAAAAATGCTGAAAATTATTGTCATGCTATGCGTAGATAGTACGTACATCTGCACAACACTAAAAATTTTGTAAGTTTGTGTTGCATCATTGTTTGTACACGATTTCGTATAAAGAATTTGTACATATAGAATTTTCCTAGAACTTTTGACACCACAAAACAAAACTACTGTGATATATTAATATTTTGTGATAACATAAAGCCAATCTAATCAAGGGCGTAGTCAGAAGATAATAAGAGGGATAGTTGAAACTTGATGACCTTTAATCTAAACATTAATATTTCTTCTTTTTTTTTTTTTTTTAAAGTTTTTTGTGGAGTTACTAAAGGATTTTTTCTGAAATAGATTCGGCGGCCACCCCAAAATCCGTCCCAGAACAGAATTAAATTCATTTATATTTGTGTAAGTAAGGCTAAAAAGTAAGAAAGATATCAATTTCATAAATTCCCAAAGCCCTTTTTTCCCCGACCCCTCGAAAGTGATTATTGCATGACCTGGACTGTCCTTATATCATGATTCGAAGTCCGAGTCAAGTCCTTGATTCTAAATTCCTAGCATAAAACACATTCTAAGTCTAGTGTCTTTGGTTCTTAATTTCCTATCCTTGGCTTTTATATATAAACAAAATTTCATCATATAAAAATTTCAAATCAGTTGCTGAAATGTAAACCATAAATCAGTGGCTGATGCGTATACTTATTCTTAGAAGCTTTATCTTACCTCTAAATTTTGTCAAAAAGTCACACCCCAACACCCCCGCCCCCCCCCCTCAAAAAAAAAAAAAAGAGAAAAAGAAAAAACCCA
>CAVNYN010258535.1:0-19399 GCA_963692815.1 Nyctanthes arbor-tristis
CGACGCTCTTCCGATCTGCAAACAGGTTTAAGCAGGTAGTCTTCTCTTTGGTCTCAAGCAATAAAGCGCCTCCGTGCCTGGACGCTTAATCACAGATAATGCCATAATGGCGTTTGAGGTGTTCCAATCATTACACAAGAAGAACAACGGGAGGAAAGGTTTCTTTGCACTCAAAAGCCTATGACTAAATAGAATGGAGCTTTGTGAAAGCAGTATTGGAGAAGATGAAGTTCCTCCAGAATCTGGTTCGAGGCATGATGGACTGCATATGCACGCCATCCTTTACCTTCACTATCAATAGAGAGTACAAAAGAAAGGTGGAACCATTTAGAGGCTTCCGTCAAGGATGCCCGCTATCTTTATATGCAGAGGTTTTTACCTCACTCATTACCAAGTCTGAACTGAACGAGGACATGTATGGAATGTGATGCTCAAGAGATGTACCGCGGATTAGCCACCTACTCTTCACGGACGATTTCATATTATTTGCTAGAGCCACAGTTAATGAGATCATCAGTGATGGGAATCACATAAACATACGAAAAAGCATCTAGTCAAAAGGTAAACATGCAAAAAACTTCCATCACCTTTTCACCTAATGTTGATGCTAGAATCAGACACGAGATAGGTACGTTGTTGGGGTGGGATATTTCGGTACAACGTGACAAATACCTAGGCTCGTCGGCAATGGTTGGAAAGAATAAAAAGAGAACCTTTGTTGCTTTGAAGGAAAAAGTGTGGAAAAAAAATTCAAGGGTGGAACAGGAAACTATTCTCATATGCTGGGTGAGAAGTTATGCTTAAATCAGTACCACAGGCTTTACCGACATACGTGATGAGCTTATTTAGGCTCTTAGGAAATTTATGTAATGAAATTCAAAGCTTAATAATGAAACACTAGTAGGAAGTGGTGATGCTTAGAGGAAGTTGGCACAGGTTAAATGGAGTTCCTTATGTAAGTCGAAGGTACATAGGGGATTGGGGTTCAGAGATCTATAGAGTTTCAACAAAAGCTTGCACACAAAACAGATTTGGAGATTGATCAAGAACCTAGATGTAATGGTGGCATAACTTTTGAAATATATATACTATAGAGACATGGACATCCTCCATGGAATCGACAAGCAAGGTAACTCCCACCTATAAAAGAGCCTCCTATATATGGGGTAAAGAAGAGATAAACAAAGGTACACAATGGAAAGTGGGAAACGGCCAACAAATTGACTTATAGACTAACTCATGACTATGAAGGGAACATAATTTTGAGTTATATACACTGGCAATTGAAGGGATTAACCAAGTTCATGAATTACTAAATGACGATTGCCATTGGAACACTGAGTTAATTCTATCTTATGGCTGATGGATACGGTGAATATTTTAGCTATTCCAGTTGGCAGAGAGGGGGGCGATCGACTCATTTAGCACTCTACAAGGCAAGGAACTTACATCGTCAAGAGTGGCTACCATCTAGAGCATACGGAGCATGAAGTAATAAAAATTGGGAGTGTGGCACTGAATACATGGTGGAAAAATATTTGGAAATTAACACAGAACGCAATCTTGACCATGGCAAACCTTGAGTAAGGAAACACAACAAGATGCCGAATGTACAATGCTCTAGAGACGAATGCATATATCTTCCTAGAATGTGACTCGGTGAAGAGAGTTTGGAAGGGTTTTAGGATGTTGGCAGGTTGTTGAAAGAGGAACTAGGAGTAGCGAGCGTTGGACCTATTCAGTTTTCTTGCAACATTGTATAAACCGGGAGTTTTCGAATTCATATGCGTGGGATGTTGGGCAATCTAAATGCAAGGAACTCGATGAAGAATGGAAGGAAATTAAGTAATATTGAGTATGCTTGTGACTCCATCATAATACACCTCATTATGAGAAACCTCCAATCGAGTTACGAGTGTGGCAAATGCAATCAAGTTACGAGTGTGGCAAATGCAACGCATGTGGGAAAAAACCTCCAAATGTAGGACGTATATCCTCAACAAGTCTTTCACCAATTATTTTATTGACACTAGAATTGTCAAATGTAAAACTTCTAACCATGTCTTGCATACCGTATTCATCTATAATACTTTTCAAAACTCGGTAAATATTAGTTGCATTATGAGAATATTCTACTATTCTAAATACAATAATCTTTTTATGCATAATTCACATGTTATCAATATAATGGGTAGTAGCTGCAATATAATCTTTTTTGTTACTAGTAGTCTATAAATCAGATATAAATATGACACTATTAAAATTTTTTAAGGCTTCTATGTCATCAAATTTTTTCCTAGCGTATAAATTTACAGTATTTGCACGAAGTGTATTTCTAGAATGGGGCTTATACCTAGGTTGGAAATATTATTGCACAAGTTTAGTGAAGTGTGGAGAGTCTACCATACAAAGTGACATTTCTTCTGCAGCTACATATAAAGCCAATCCCTCTCGAAATGTTTCTTGAGTATATACCCAATTGGAAAGAGCCTAACTAGAGCCATCAAATACAAATTGGCTTTATTTTGGGTCAACGCTTTCAAGCTGCCTCATTTTGCACGACCTTTAGATGTGTCTAAGCAAATAATATGTGCTTGATCCAGATTTCCAGCTAAGCTCTTTACTATAATATTTGCACCATATTTTCCAAATATGTACTCCATCTTGAGTACCAACTTTTTTCCGTGTAAAGTGTTGCCAAGCATCACCTTTCTTGCTCGTTTGTCTTCTTTTGCTTCTTCTCATAAGTAGCATCCAAGTCGATTGGAGGGTTTTCAAAAGCATTTTGGGCAAATTGAGTACTTGAATTACCCAAAAGCTTATCAATTTGGTTGGTAAACTCTATTTGTTACACTTACAATTCAAATATTTTTAGAAAAAAGTTTGAAAATATGAAACTCGAAAAAGGAATTTCGATTCTAATACTGGCAGGCAAACTAATCTCGTGATTGGAATAGAAGAGCAAATAAAATATTATTGTGTAAAATGTTACTGTAAAATGTTAGAATTTATAGACAAAAAATTAACCTTTTTTTTTCTTACCGTTTATACTTTTTTTTTAATCTTGAAAAATTGTTCAAGATGAACGTTCTAATATTCAGAACGTTCATCTTGAAGACTTGAACAATCTAAAATTTCCTTTGCATATGCATACACACAAAGTTATACATTTTCCAACTATATTTCCCAGCTACCCTATTTACATATACTATTTGATATGACATTTCCCAGCTACATTTCCCAACTACAAGAATTTTTTGCTTTTTATGCTTTTCTTTTGTCAAACAATAAGTCATGTGAAATGGAATGTGATGGGCAATGGGACTCCCATCAAGTCAGACGGTCAGACTTAGTTTTTTATTTTTTTCTTTTTTAAAGTTTGGACACGGGCTTTGATGGCCCGAGTACACCGGCCATTTGGCCTGTAATTACGGGCCGGCCCGTTTTGGGCAGACAAGCCACACGGGTCAGCCCGACTCGAGCTTGCCCCTCAATTTAGGGCTCGACTTATACGTGCTAGGAGCCGGCTTACCCGAGTCGGGTAGTAGTTAGAGACGCATAATGAGCCCTTTTCATACGTTGTGCAAAGTTTGTTTTACACTAAAATTAAAATAATAAAATATGTTAAATTTCAAATTAATTAATGGTTGAAATTGTGTTTCAATAGTTAGATGCTCAAGTTACTAGTTGAAAGTCTCGAGGTTGAACCACACATAATTCTCCCCTAATTTTCATCCCCACTCTTTATATACGAAAATAATCTCTTGCCAGATGTTTGGTGGAATTTATACCGTCAGACACCGATGTGGCGAGAGATCGTTGGGAGCCTACATGAGTGTCTTATGGTATAATCTCGCCAGAATCATATGAGATCGTTAGGTGTGTATTGTATTATTACAACATTCACTTTTATATAAAAGGGTGGTTATATTTGCAATGCTATTTATATTAATCACACTATCCGATATCGCACTAGTAAGTATACTTTTGATAAGTAAATCACATTTCATTCACACATAAAACGTTATTTTAAAATAGAATAATGATATTTATCCAGACCCAATCTAATTGTTATTTCCTTATTGGTCATTGAATAAATGAATAGACCATATATTTATATATATTTACTTATCCTCTAATATATTGATATTAACTAGACTGGAAATCGATCTTCAATTTAAATAAATAGCATCATTCTTTAAAATAAAAGAAAAAAAAGAGGGGGAAAACCACAAATTGTACACGACATTTCTCCTCTCGGCATTTGCCAAACTCCTTCATTTCCCGAAGCTAAGCAAGCAACTTAATTGTTATGTTAGTGGTCATAACTCATCAAATTGATAAAAAGAATGAATTTAATAATAAGCCTCGTTATTATGTAATTTAATTTAAAATTGATTAATAAGTTCACCCATAATAATTGAGTATCTCACGCCTAACTATGATTAGAGTTGTGATCGAATCACTTCACCATGCCTTGTATGCTATGGGAATTCAATCCAAATTCAAAGAAAAAATAAGAAAAGTTTACCCACCGTTCTGGGCACACTTGTTAAAAAACAATACTGAAGATATAACTACTGTTTCAAAAATAATTAATCAATAGTATGCTACATGTTAGGAATTAATGTAAATTCCCCGATTACGTTCGCATGACTATTGTTTAAGGAATTTAATAAGCCAAGGAAAAATAAAAGAATGAAGACAAATTTACGGGCTATCAAAGATTTTCACTATATGATTCAAGTCGCTATAACTATATAGAATTTCACTCACCAACCCACAACCTCCAAGTATTACAAGAAAAATACCCAAGCTTTATAGCATCTAATTTTCTACTCTTTGAACAAACCTTAAAGAGTTACAAGAAAAACTCACAAGATGCTAAGCTCGCCATTTTTCTCTCAAAGACTCAAGTCACTCTCGTACATAAAAGAAGAAGAAAACACATATATTTATAAGCTTTGTTGACTTGGACGACAAGACAATTCCTTTTATGATTTGGATTCCTTTTCCTCCAAGGACTTTTCTTCTTTTCCTTTTCCTTTTCAACTTTGGATTATTTTTGACAATATACCCAACAATCTCCATCTTGCCAAAATAAGCCAAAATCTTCATCTTCCCTTTTGCAGTCATGTACACAATACTTAGGACATTACCAGGTAAGCCTTTGACACTTTGACAGTCCCATACTCCACCATATGAGTATCACCACTTAGAATTAACAACAAATTTCAAGCATTTCATCAGCTCAATGTCGAAATAAACTTGCTGAAATTTGTGGTGCAACTCTCTTGTTGACTTTCCAGAGAGCTCATCAGCTATCGACATTACTACAACCACACAACCATGCATCACTGTCAACCAATGCTCGTGTGTAAATATAACCGCTAGAAGTAACACACATCCTTTACCATGGCACCTAGTGACACGCTATGAGGATGAACCCACTTACTTCATAGCACTTCACTCCCTACAAGGAGAGTTGAGTTGTCTAAATTCTTCGAGCCAGTAGCCGAACCTGCTTTATCTCTTGGACAATCTCTTTTGGCGTTACCGGGTGCTCTGCAGTTCCAAAAAATTACTTTCGTTTTCCCAAAGTTCTTCATCTTCGGGCTTACTACTATATTCAACGAGTTTTCAGATGAAATATTACTTCCACCATTCAACCTCCTTTCTTCTGAGATTAATTTACTCGTGACTTCTACAAAATTCACCGTCTCTTTTCCATACATTAATATACTCATAAGATGCTGGAAGAGACCAGATGAGCCTTAATGTTTTATCCTCATCTTCAACTTTAACACCAATGGATTCCAATTTAGAAACGATGACATTGAGAACACTGAGATCTCTGAAATTTTCGTACCTTCATCCATTCGCAAAGAATGAAACTGTTCTTTCAGATACAACCGATTTGAGAGGCTCTTTGTCTGATATAATTTTTCAAGTTTCTCCTGAAGTTCCTTTGCTGAAGATGTTCCATTCATGTTTGCAAGGATGTTTTTGGCTAGATGAAGTCGTATCATACTTGCTGCTTTCAAATCCAACTCTTTTCAATCTTCATCGCTCATATCGGATTTGACAGCTCTACCATCATCTCCGATAATAACTATTTTTCCTTTGTTGGAACTCGGGTTTGGCTTTCCCTTCAAAGTTTTGTGCAGTCAAAACTGAATCAAGACATCCCTGACTTATACTTGCCACAAACCGAAATTGATTCTACCATCAAATTTCTCCACTTCGTATTTTGCCATATCTTTTCTGTACTCCACCTTGAACAAGACCTGACGCTCTGATACCACTGTTGGGAATTAATGTAAATTCTCCATTTACGTCTACAGGACCGTTGTTTAAGGAATTTAATGGGACAAGAAAAAATAAAAGAACGAAGACAAATTTAAGGACTATCAAAGTTTTTCACTATATGATTCAAGTCGCTACAACCATATAGAATTTCACTCACCAACCCACAACCCCCAAGTATTACAAGAAAAATACTCAAACTTTACAGCACCTAATTTTCTACTCTTTGGACAAACCTCAAAGAGTTACAAGAAAAACTCACAAGATGCTAAGCTCGCCAATTTTTTTCTCAAAGACTCAAGTCACTCTTGTACATAAAAGAAGAAAATACATATATTTATAAGCTTTGTTTACTTGGAAGACAAGACAATTCCTTCTATGATTTGGATTCCTTTTCCTCCAAGGACTTTTCTTCTTTTCCTTTTCTTTTTCAACTTAGGATTATTTTTGGCAACATACCCAACACTACAATCCTGCGAAAAATTAGGTCAGAGTTTAGTGACCCGTTTATTTTTTTAATTTATTTATGTATTTATTTTTATACTTCTTCACATGGTTGTTTGTTTTTTAACTTTATTTTAAATTTAAACGGGGCATGTGTGGGGAGGAGGACCCATGGAGTTCAAGCTAATTTGATTCTATTTTGTCATCTTTAGAATTTAAATTGAAATAAATATTTAGGAACAAATTGAATTCAATTAAGAAATTATTATAGATATTATTTTAGGACCAAACTGAATTCAATTTCATCCCATATCAGTTTCTCGATACGTTAATTTATACCTCAATCGGATTGGAGGTTCTCACCATTCGTTCATTAAGTTTCTTTCCTAGTTTTTGAGTATAAATGAAGCAAATCAATGTATAATCCATGATAACGTTTTTCT
Source organism: Nyctanthes arbor-tristis (assembly GCA_963692815.1). Taxonomy (NCBI): domain Eukaryota; kingdom Viridiplantae; phylum Streptophyta; class Magnoliopsida; order Lamiales; family Oleaceae; genus Nyctanthes; species Nyctanthes arbor-tristis. Next base: position 7,194 of record CAVNYN010258535.1, read on the forward strand.
CTAGATATCACATTGGTATTATTGATCTCTGATATGTGGCAAATTCTCCATATCGCTTGCCATGCAATTGCACTTTTGTGTTTGGACGAGCGTCTTAGGTATGTGGAATTCAAAGAGTTTTTGGGCAATGGATGGAAATTTGAATTACTCCCTCTGTTCCGAAAAATAGTCCACTTACTATATTAAGTATGTATTTAATTTTTAATTTTTATATGTACCCATAATTAATTATTATTATTCAACTACCTATGCATTGAAAGTATTTCAAATAATTAATAAGACATAAGGGTATATGTGAAAAAAAAAGGTAAAATTTAATGTTTCAACTATATTAACAATAGCTTCTTAATCTATATATGTTAAAATAACTACTGGACTATTTTTGTGGGACGGAAGGAGTACTTAATAAATGCCTTCTAGTAGAGAAAAAGGTATTGAATGCGTTGATGATCTTTGCATGGATAAATGGAATTCACAACAAGACAATAGACATATATGAGGAGTGGTTGTGGCTAGAAAGACAACTTTTCTTTCTTTTTTTTTTTTTTCTCTTCATCAAGATAAGACTTGTTCAAAATTCTTAGTTAATGTAATTTCGAGGTCGATTTCAACCATGAAACTGCTACACATTCGTTCACTGTTAAGTGCATTATTATTCACTATTAGTGCATTATTATCCTAACATGGCAGAAAATTAGAAGTCCTTTAAAAAGCTTGTAACTTTGAACTCGCTTATGATTTTAGATGATATGGATGTATTTATAGAAGTCCTCTTCTATTGTATTTATAGAAGTCCTTATCATGTAGTATATTTGATGAGTTAGGCAACTGCAGATTCTCATAGGTGCGCAGTACAGATAATTCAAGGAGGATTATGTAATGATATTTTTTCTGAATGAGAGCGGTTACCTTAGGTGCGTAAATAAATAAACTAAAGTCTAATAAGTATGGTCCTTTTAAGCAGTCTAAGCCAATCAATAATAATGCTTATATTATTGATTTGCCAACTTCTAATAAATTTGTATCCTTAATACTTTTAACGTGGTTGGTCTATATGAGTTCCATTAGGATGATGAGCTAGGGACGGATCCAGGGGGAGCTCAATCCAGCTCTGGCGCAAGTCCTCACTCCGACATCCCTGCGGCTGTTGATTTCAGTTATACAATTGTTTCCAATTTCGAAGAATCTGGGTCTCTTAGATCGAGTTAGGGATGTATTGATTATGGTGAACTTCTGTTGGTCTCATTGGTAGGCTATTGGTTGTGGTTTGATGACCTTATTAGAGTTGTCATTTCTACACGACGCTCTTCCGATCTATGTTGAATAGATTGGGAAGAAGATGGCTTTGTGTAAATTTTTAAATTGCACATGAAGGACTTAATTTTGAGTTTTAAATTGTAAGTCATGTTATGTTTGACTCTTTGAAATAACATTAGGAGCATATCAAATGTAATATGGTGATATGGCGAGATTGTTAGTAGGATAAAAAACGGGGAGGTGGGGGGGAATTTTTTTCTTTCTTTTTTTTTTAAATAAGGAAAAGCTATTTTTACATTATGAGTGGCTAATTGGTACTACATAACCCTATCCTTTGTTCTTTTTTTGCCATCTAAAGTCATCCTTTCAATCTTGGCATTTTTACCCCTAAATCCCACCTTCTTTGCACCATCTAACCCCGCCGTCAATCTCCGTTAAAAGCTACCATTAATCTGCCATTTCCATACATCTTCACTTATCAACAAATATTATGAAGGGTATTGATGTCCACAAATATTATCCTTAAATTGCCTCCTGCTAATTAACAAAATTGGCCCTATTACCTTTTATGTGCCTACATATATATATCCATAACAAATTAAATTGAATGTTTTCACCCACATTAAATATTTTTTTACCAAAATATATATAATTTAAATAATTGTTTCGTAATATTCTCCACATCATCATAAGTTATAAATTTGTCCACTTTTCCAATCATAATTCATTTAACAATAGCTAACATTTCTACATGAAGCTACTTCATTCAAAATAGTATGGAACAAACCAATGAAACCAACCAATGAAAAGATTTCTCGCACTTATGGACGGTTGAAATTCGATCAATTACACAATGTAACCATCCAATTGTACAAGATCAACACTAATTAAAGAAACTTATAAACCAATCCAGTTTCACCTACTACACAATATAATAATTAAGTGAGGAAACCTACCAGTAATTAAAATATGTTGCAAGCAAGATAATAGTGCATCACTTATCACACACTTTGTAGTTGACAACCATGAATGAAATTCTGCATTACCCTAAGTGTAGGTATTGACATGTCAATAAAAAGACTTTGTAAGACAAAAAGTTGTTACCCCTACACACTTACTGATCCCTAATTAGGGCATGTTCTCTTTATATTTTAATATTCAGTTTTGAATTTATTTTTAGTCTTATCTTTCAAGAGTAAATATGAAAGAAATGAAGAAAAGAAGGATTTCTTTTCTTTGTTTCAATATTTTCAAATTTTTACACTAACATACAGTACCCACGGACATCCAGTTTTTCATTTTACTCTAAACATGTCTTTTTCATTTTTTACCCACTTTAGATCCCTATTGACACAAATGGCATACTCATTCACTACATCTTTAAGAATTCTCTTTAACTCAAAGACTTGATATATAGTAACATAAACAACTTGAATTTCTCTTGAGTAAACAAAAATGAGAATGAAGAGGAGGATAAATGTTCAATGAATGCTATAAGTTAATTTTTAAGTTGATTTACTTACTAGTTCTAAAACGAGGCTCAGTCATATCAGTGCTCAGGTTAAAAACTTGTTCTCTAGGCCTCTTACTCCTTTTGTTCACTAGCTAGGATCTCCAGCTCATCAGTCTCCATAGTCCGAGTCTTTTGCTACTATCACATCTCTAATCAGGTCCGTCAAGCCCAAGTCAATGTTCACATTTCCATTTCTGATCTCCTCATCTTGAATTTCTTCAGCATCAATCTCATAATCAGAATCTTGCATGTCAAAAACATCATATTGGGCTTGATGTGCATTTTCTTCCCCATTGTTAGTTTCTTCTTCTACATGTTGCTGCTGCCTAAGATCATATGTTAGCACTGGCGGAAACAGGGGAGCGGCCCAGGCCTGTCTCAGCTCAAGTACTGGTATTTATTAAAATTTTTTTTTTTTTACAGCCGACCCAGGTGGATTGTAAATTGGGCTCGGAGGACAACTGGGCTGGCGTGTTTTGGGCTTTAGCAAAAAAAAAAAAAAAGGCTGAAAAGAGGCCAGCCCAATAAAGGAATAAGGAAATCGGGAAGCAGCAAGCAGACAAGCAGGATCAGAAGCAGAAAGGGAGAGGGCGAAGCAAACTTGAAGGCAGAAGCTACTGCCTGTTGCGCTGCTGCCGTGATGATCGAAGGCGAGCACCGGCGATTCATATAAGGTATTATTCTAGCCCTAATTTCTAAATGGATTTTGCCCTAATTTAGATTTTATGGTAGTTGCTAAAATTGAACTTTATAAATAGTTAAATTAGTAAATGAAGACTATCATTCTAGCCCTTATTCTTAAATACATTTTGCCCTAATTTAGATTTTATGGTACTTGCTATTTGCTAAAATTAAACTTTATAACTTATAAGTAGTTAAATTAGTAAATGATAAAATGAAGACTATGAAGTTATTAGAGAAAAGTATTAATCTTGGCTAATATGGCTCTTGGGATTTTGACGGTTTTATGATTATTCATTGAGATTTGGGCTATGTTTTTATGTTAATGGTTTAGGTTATTAGGTGTGGCTGTGTGGATTGTGGAATGTATAAATTATTGTTGTCTCAATGTCTTGTGAATTGTGATTATGCCAATTCCTTGGAAATGTGCTTTTAGTTAATTCAACTATAAGTCTATAATTTATTTCTTTGGAGATTGGAGAATGGAGAGTAATTGCACTATTTGCCTCTTTGGAATGTATAATGTATTGTTGTCTCAATGTCTTGTGAATTGTAATTATGCCAATTCCTTGAAAGAGTTTTAAGTTAATTGAACTATAAGTCTATAATTTATTTCTTTGGAGAATGGAGAGTAATTGTACTATTTGCCTCTTTGGAGAATAATTGCACTGTTTGATTTGTTGGTCGGTTTTTGAGATTATTTTTTCATTGCTAGTAAGTGAATTATCTAAGGCAAAGTAAATTTTCTAATAGATTTTATTAAATACTTTGATTTCATAGAAGTTATGGCTACACAACAACCTCTTGGCAAGAAAGGCAAAACTACCATGCATTCTTTCTTCAGGCCTGTAAGAAATACATAAAATGAGGAATTAAATAATCACCGAGATACTCTCCCAACTAAAAATCATGAATCTTCTCCTTCAGTTGGAAATCAACAATCTTCTTCTCCAGTTGAAAACCAATCTGCTCCGAATGAAAATCAACAATCTACTTCAAATTCATCTTTTGAAATGGTGCGGGATCCAGGAAAAAGGAGGAGAATATGTGATTGGCCTTTTGGGAAAAGGGATGAAATCAGACGGTCATATTTGATGGTTGGGCCTTACCAACCAAAACTTCATTCGTATAAAGGCCGAGAATATAAAAATAAAACTCGTCGTTTTCAGCCTAGTTGGTTTAATGAATTTAATTGGTTAGAGTATTCTCCTAGTACACATAAGGCCTATTGCTTTCCATGCTTTATTTTTGGAGAAAATACACATAGCTCTTCCACTTCGGCTTTAGTGAGTAATGGATTTGATAATTGGAAAAGACTTCATCAGGGCAAGGATTGTGTATTTCTTGGTCATATTGGTTCATCATCTTCATCTCCTCACAATAAGTGTGTAGCATGTGCTGACTCTTTGATGAGGCCATCTCAACATATTGATAAAGTGATTGAGAGAGTGAGCAAAGAAGAAATTGTGAAAAATCAACTACGCTTAAAGATAACAATCATGATTGTTCAATGGCTAGCATTGCAAGGTTGTGCTTTTAGAGGCCATGAAGAGTCTGAAAATTCTTTGAACCGTGGAAATGTGGTTGAAATGATTAATTATACTGCAAAGTGGAGAGCAGGTGTTGGGGATGTTGCACTGAGTAACACCCCCTAAAAATGCCAAATATACTTCTCCAGACATCCAGAAAGAAATCTTGGCAATTATGGCTAACAGAGTCCGTCGTATGATACGCGAAGAAATTGGATATGCTTGCTTTTCTCTTCTTGTTGATGAAGCAAAAGATGAATCAGATCGAGAGCAAATGGCCATTATCTTGAGGTTTGTGAATGCTACGGGTATCTTAACCGAACATTTCTTTGCTATTAGGGGTATTTCTGAGACTTCTTCAAAAACACTTAAACATAAGATATCTAATGTTCTTTCTCAGTACAATCTTCAAGTTCATAAATTACAGAGCCAGGGATATGATGGTGCTAGTAACATAAGTGGGCAATGGAATGGATTGCAGGCATTTTTTCTTAATGATTGTCTATATGCATATTATGTTCATTGTTTTGCTCACAAGTTGCAATTGATATTGGTTGCTTCAGCAAAGCATTGTGATCTAATTTGGAAGTTCTTCTGTATATTAGGTAATGTCATTAATATTGTCAAATCTTCTGGTAAGCGCAACACAGAGTTACAGGTTGCCTATAGAATAGAAATTGAGAACATGTTGGCAAGGGGAGAGCGTGAATCTGGACAAGGAGCTAATCAGATGTCATCTTTACACCGTTCAGGTTCAACTCGTTGGGGTTCTCATTATGACTCTATTCTGAGTATGATAGATATGTATGCTGCAACTTGCAAGGCTCTTAAGGATATCACTTGTAGTGGTCCAGATTCCAAAGCTCGAAATGAAGCTGAGGGTGCTTGCACAAGTATTCAGAGTTTTAATTTGGTGTTTGGCTTGCACTTAATGAGAGCAGTTATGCGGACCACTGGTTTTCTTTGTCAAGCATTTCAAAAGGAATCCATTGACATTCTATATGCACTTGGATTTGTCTCCACTACAAAAGCTCTTCTTCAGGAGTTGAAGGACGAAGAGTGGGAGAAATTGCTTCAGACTATAGAAGATTTTTGCTTAAAATATGAAATCACTATTCCTAGCATGAATAGCAACATGGGTCGTGAGAGAAGTCACATGAGTGTTGAGCACTATTACCACTTTAAATTTTTCAATCAATGCATAGATTTTCAATTGGCAGAGTTGAACTCAAGATTTAATGAGACATTAGTTAGACCACTTGAGCTGAGTGTGGCGTTGGATCCAAAAAATTCCTTTAAATATTTAATGCAGATAATATTTATAAGCTTGCTGTGGAGTTTTATCCTGACGATTTTGAGCAGCATGAGAGGTATGCTTTGATGAGTGAATTGCCATTTTATCACGACCATGTGGTTCGCAATCCTCAATTTCAAGTGTCTACTCTTGCAAATTTGTGTGAAAAGTTAGTGAAAACAAGAAAAGCAGAGAACTACAAAATGATAACAAGATTGATTCACCTTGTGTTAACATTACCTGTTTCTACAGCAACGACTGAGAAAGCATTTTCGGCAATGAAACATGTGAATACTGCAATTTGCAACAAGATGGATGATGACTTTCTTGCTGATAGTTTGACATTTTTTATTGAAAGAGAACTTGTTAGCAAAATATATATAGACTCTCTTATTGATGAATTTGCTAAAGTAAAAAATCATCGGGTCCAACTAACTTTTTAGCCTAGTGTACTATATTTTGAGTTGTTGCAAACTTTGTAATGCACTTGAGTTGAGTTTTCTTACTATTTTGAAAAATCACGACGCTCTTCCGATCTGATTTTTTTTGAGTTTTTGATCCGGCTCCCCCCACTTTCAGGTCCTGGCTCCGCCATTGTATGTTAGGTTGTATTCATTTTCATGGGACATCTCAGCTCTTTCATTAATATCATTTTGATGCACTCGAGTCCATGCAAAACCTTGTTCCCAATGATTCATATGACCGGCTGTTCTTCATCCAACTCTTCATTATGAGCAACAAAAATAAAATTAACAAAACAACTATATATAAAATGATGTATGCTGGTGACTTAGAAAGGGTACCCTGTCTGCCCCTTTATTGAACAAAAGTGAGGTATTTTTTCCGTGACGGCTTATGGCTAATAGCCCAGTAAGGCAAATTTCCCCTAGTTTTCAAAAGATAATGACAATGGTGATAGTTTTATAAAGATAATGACAGTGGCAATTTTAACAAAGTACAAAACAACACCCAGCGTCTAAAAGAAACATAAACAGAGGCATCGAACCAAAGAAAACAAAAGGCAAGATCAAAGATAACCAAAGACCAAGAACAAAATTAGCCAAAACAATATAAAGAAAGACCACCGAAACACCAATAGAAAAGCATCCAAGACACTGTATAAAGCAAGCTAATACAACATATATGCACAATAATTGAATGACTACTAAGAATGATGTTTCGAATACTATCTAAAGGGAAAAGTTTACCGTAGGACTTTATTTGGATACCATTTAAAACTTTCATCTATTTATCAACCAATTTAAATTTTAAATTTTACACACACGGCAACACGCCATCAAGCCACCTCTTTGATATAATGTAAGTTTTCATATCATTATAATTATTAACCTCATATTATACGATTACATTGTACCACCTATATAAAATTTGAATTTTAAATATATTTATAGACAACTCCATTTTTAAATTCTTGTCTTGCCAAACATATTGTAAATTGGTGATTTTCACTGTTTTGCCTCGTTCTCGGACCAATATCCATCATTGAACCAGAAATCGCTTATCAGAGAACATTGATTTTTTGTTGGACTTTATAATTCTTCTCTCATGACTTTAAGGATTTTGAAGTTTCTGTAGTTTGGTGTTTTGTGGAAGTTCAATTGCCAAGTTCATTTTATTTTAGTATGAAAAATGACCATGCTACCCTTTTGATTATTCAGGTGCGAGAGATAATTTCTGCATAGGAGATGTGGAAATGGTAGGTTTTAACGAAGATTGACGGCGATGTTAAACGGTGCAAACAATGTAGGATTTCACAAAAAGAGTAAAGGGTACGGTTATATGGCGCCAATTAGCCCATTATAAAGAAATTGAATGGAGCTTCACTACCTATACGGCACCCATCTAACAAGTGCCATGTAGGTGATTAAACTTTATTTTTGGAGTTTGATCAATCTCCTTGGAGCAATTGGTGTAAGTGAGGCACAGCTCAATTTTTTAAAAACAAACACAAGGCCCCCACTTTTGCGAAATACAACAAATTCATCCATATTCTTTGGAAAAATTAGCATGAAAGATACTTGCTAATGTTTCCATTCAAATTCACTGTTAAGTATTAATGGTGAAGAAAATGACATTTTTATGCTTTAATGGTAAATAAATAAATTAATTATTTATAGAAAAGCAAATATCTCTGATAAAAATTGTGAAAAATTAACCAAATTTCTAAATGGTCTTGTGAAACGGAGGGCAAGGAATAAGAGTCTAGATGCAGTTGAGAATACAAGTAATGACGGACATGATAATGTGCAAATGAGTCAATCTCTTATGGGTTTTAAACTGAAGTGTCAGCTGTTCCCCTCTACTACCCAGGATCACTGTACATAAGTGAAGAAAAGCCGCATGGAGAGTATTGATAACTCTACTTCCTTTGATAAACTGGCTGGCAGGGCTGCCGGAGTCAATGGATTGCTTAATGTGGAACGTATAGGGTGTAGAGAACCCTGTTACGTTCAACACACTGCGGAAATATATCCGCAGCTATTCTTCAGTTCTTGTCTTCCTCTCGGAAACAAGGCTATTTGGCACAGAAGCTACCAATTTTAAAATGAAGCTAGGATTTTAGTTTGGATTCTCAGTGGATTGCGTAGGAAAGAGTGGTGGACTAATAGTTCTATGGAATGATGACATCACAGTGAATATCCAATCATACTCTCGTGGCCATATTTACCCCTATATTACCAATCAGGATGGAGTGAGGTGCAGGTTTACTGGATTCTATGGCCATCTTAGGAGAGAATATTGCCATTTCTCTTGGGATCTTCTCAGAAAATTGCGGTCACTTAGCTCGCTACCGTAGATTTGTGGTGGTGATTTTAATGAAATTCTAACTCTCACTGAGAAAGCGGAGGGTTCGAACAGAAGCTTGACTCAAATGGAGGCCTTTAGAAATGCCACGTTGGACTGCCTTTTTCCTAAAATACCTTTCTCAGTTCTTCATTTTACATGGAATAACAAGAGACATGGTATCCAATTTGTAGAAGAAAGGCTAGACAGAACCTTCCTGATGAAAATGCTGAGCGGCTGTTCCCAGATGCTCTTATCTCTCACCTTGATTATCTTGGCTCCGATCATAGGGCTCTGTTACTAATGCTCATTCCACCGCCGAAGAGAAAACCCAGTAACAAAGGTAAGAAGCGATTTCAATATGAACCTTTTTGCGAACGTGAAGTAGGGTACTCTGATGTTGTTCAATCTATCTGGATGACCCATATTATGAGGAATATAAGCCTAAACTCAGCCCAGCATTTGAGTGATGCGCTAGAACTTTGTGGAACTGATCTTTTAAATTGGAGTAAGCAAGAATTTCATGGATGGCGCCGTGAGTTGGAGGAGGCTAAGAAACAGCTTAAGGAGTTGTACAATAGTAATAACCCGGCTTATCATATGGAGGATGTTAAGCATTTAGAGGCCACGATTTTCAGATTGGAGGAGAGGGAGGAGCATTACTGGAAGCAAAGATCCCGAGCTGACTGGTTAAAAGAGGGGGACTGCAATACTCATTTTTTCCACAACAAGACTTCTACTAGGAAGCGAAGGAATGCCATTCACAAGGTACGAAATGAGAAAGGGCTTTCGGCTGAGAAAGATGATGACATAGCAGATTTATTTTAGCAATATTTTGTGAACTAATTTGCTTCGTCTGAACCACCAGCTGACCAAATTCCTCTGTACTTGAAAGATTACCAGCAAGCTTGATGAAGACGTGGCTTCTATCATTGATTAGGAATTCACCAAGGATGAAATACAATGTGCTATCATGTGTATGGGTGCCTATAAAGCCCCTGGACTAGATGGATTCCACGCATTATTCTACCAACGTCATTGGGATCTCTTTGGGGATACTATTACTAATATATGTTTGAAGTGCCTTAATGAAGGGATGTCACTAAAGGGGATAAACCGCACATACATTGCCTTGATTCCAAAGAAAAGAGGGGTGACACTGGTAACTGACTTCCGACCGATTAGCCTTTGTAATGTGCTCTAGAAGATAGTGTCTAAAGCTATGGCTAACAAGTTGAAAGGGATCCTTCCATCCTTGATTTCAGACAACCAAAGTGTGTTCATTGCTAGACGAAATATTACAGATAATGCTATGGTTGCTTTCGAATGCATGCATTCTTTGAAAAAGAGATGTAATAGCTCTAAGGGTTTCCTAGCGCTTAAACTTGACATGAGCAAGGCATATGACCGAGTTGAATGGCGATTTTTTATCAGTGTTATGGACCGGATGGGGTTCTCTAATAGGTGGAAGAATATGATCCTGAATTGCATATCCACATCTAGCTTAGAAGTACTTGTTAATGGTCAGGCATATGGGAACTTCAAGCCTATAAGAGGACTCCGCCAAGGATGCCCCTTATCCCCGTATCTCTTCCTCTTAGTGGCCGAAGCCTTCTCTAGACTTATAAGGAGAGCGGAGCCGAATGGAGAGCTCATGGGGCTCCAGTGCATTAGACATTGCCCCCGAGTCAGCTACATATTCTTTGCTGTTGACTCCCTCATCTTCCTTAGGGCCAACAGGTCAAATCCTTGTCTTTTCACGTCCATTCTAAACACTTAAGAATTAGGATCTGGTCAAAAAGTTAATCTGCAAAAATCTTCTTGTATGTTTATCCCTAATTTATTGGAGGTGGATAGGAATTTTATTACGAATATATTACAGATAGGGGATAGAGAATTTCATGATGTTTATATTGATTTTCCTATTGTAATGAGTCGGAGAAAGAGTACGTGCTTTGAAATACTACACGAGAAAATCCAAAAAGAATAGGTGGTTGGAGGCACTCCCTGTTTTCAATTGGTGGTAGGGAGGTCCTTATCAAATCTATTCTACAAGCCATTCCTTCATATTCGATGAGCCTATTCAAGCTTCCAGGTTCTCTAATTTCAAATATGCAAGCAGATATGACAAAGTTCTGGTGGGGTGGTGATAATGCGACTAAGAATGTCCACTGGACAAACTGGGAGATCCTTTGCTCACCTAAAAGTCATGGCGGATTGGGAATCTGAAAATTTAAAGCTTTCAACAAGGCCATGGTGGCAAAACAAGCATGGAAACTATACACTAATCCCTCTTCTTTGGCTACACAAGTGCTTAAAGGAAAGATGTTATCCTACATCTCCTTTCCAGTAGGCTAGGTACAAATTGGGAGACTCTTACTTATGGAATAGCATCATATGGTGCAAGGAGATCATTCATGTCGGAAGCCGATGGCGGGCTGGTGATGGGAAGAACATTAATGCATTCTTAGATCCCTGACTACCTCAGAATCCTTCATTCCTCCCCATTACCAGACCATCTAGCAGATGTTATAAAGTTGCAGATCTTTTCTCCGCTTTTGGAGCTTGGAATACTAGGCTGATTGATGATATTTTCCTTCGTGTTAACAGTGAGGCAATACTGAAACTTCCATTTCGACGCTCTTCCGATCTCGCCCAGATAAAATTATTTGGCACTTTGAGAAGAGTGGCGCGTATTCTTTACGAAGTGGATACAGACATATTACCTCTTGCTGTATACTAGCCCTTGGCCGAAGCTCGGGTACTAGCGAGATATAGAGGATTCGTATGTGGAGGCTTGATTTACCTCACAAAGTACAAGTATTCAGATGGCGACTCTTTTACAATGCTTTGCCTACCGGCATCAATCTCCGTTCTAGATGGATTAAAGCACAGGGTAATTGCCATTACTGTGGTGCACTAGAAACTCCTGCACATGTTTTGTTTGAATGTGATATGGCATGCTCAGTGTGGAAGGCACTGAAATTGTGGGCAAGTGTTAAGAAATATAGGGGTGGTCTATCAACTAAGGATATTGTGCATGACATTATGACCCACATGGATGAAGAAAGTATTACTTTGATATTGGTGGCTGCATGGTATTTATAGTTCAACAAAAATCAAGCTA
>CAVNYN010258538.1:0-15386 GCA_963692815.1 Nyctanthes arbor-tristis
TATAGATAGCACTTTTGTTTCAAAGAGAGAGATTTAGATTTATTAACAGACTGCGTTCTCTGTATTCCATGATGATTCAGTCATTCTAGTTCTACGAATTACATAACATGCAGTCTGGAGTGCTATAGTAATCTATGTTTGGATCAACCTGAATATTATTATGAGCTAATTATCTCTACAATAAGGATAAATAAATCCACTAGAAAAAACTAAAATAAAAAATTCTCAGTTCATAAGAAAATATACCCGAACTATGGTTCAATTTGCTGAATACATAAGTTCTACTTTGCTTCTATTTCTTTCTAGCTATGCTCAGCAATTTCCTCTGGGGACAAAACGTATTTTAGAATTTAAAGATATATTTGATCAATTTAATTGTTACTATTAATTAGCTTCGGTTCTGGTAACTATTTTCTATATTACTGAATAATAATGAACTTAAAAATACAATTTCAGTGAATACTAGCATCCACTTAAAATGTAAAGTTATGTTGGAAATTTGTGCAAAGTTATTAGTATATTCTTCAATCCTGATTTCAAGGCCTTGGTACTTGTGTAACTGTCCAATGGTAACCTTGATAAGTCGTTGTACTCTGATGACTACTTCTTGGATACCCTGCAAAGAATTAAAATCATGATAAACGTGGCGTGAGCATTGGAGTATTTGCATTATGGTTATTCATTGCTTCTTGTCCACTGTGATATGAAGCCCAGTAATGAGGAAATGGTTGCACATTTGAGTGATTTTGGAATAGCAAAGTTATTAGGTGGAGAAGAAAGCAATGCACTCACGACAACACTTGGAACTTCGGGGTACATGGCAACAGGTACTATCTCCCGTCTATTAATTTGTTCCTTCTTGAACAATTCCTATGAATTTTTTAAGTACTTTGTAGAGTTTGGACTGGGAGGATTGGTGTCAATCATATGTGATGTTTATAGCTACGGCATTATGCTTACGGAAGTATTTACAAGAATCAAACCAAGCAGTGAAAGATTTGTTGGGGGTTTATTCTTAAGGGGCTGGATAAATAATTATATGCCTCATGAAGTTACAGAGATTCAAAATTGTTGAATCACGAGGTAATCCACTACACAGAGAAGTTGAAATGTGTATTGTTTATAATGGAACTAGCCTTAAATTGCTCCAAGGAAAATGCCAACGAGAGGACGGACATGAAAGATGTTGTCATAGCATTGAAGAAGATAAGATCCTAGCTCCGTGCTTAAGGGACACCATGTTTTGCTTTTCTTTAAAGTTATAGATAGCACTTTTGGTTCAAAGAGAAAGATTTAGATTTAGCAACAGATCGTGTTGGATGACTAAGTATTCAGTGATGATTAAGTTATTCTAGTTCTAGGAATTATACAACATGTTGTTTGGAGTGTTATACTAATCTACATTTGGTATATTGATAATCGTATTATTTGTATTGATTAAATACTCAAATTTGTGCTTAAGTGTTTTAAATTTTGGTTAAAGGTGCATATTTATGTGTTGGTTTGTTAAATTTTAGGTTATAGTTCAAAAAGGAGGGCAAAGAATCGGTTTGGGTTGAGTTGGGGTTATGACTTTGGATGGTTTTGGTCTAATGTTGCAAACATTCTGGAGTTTCGGGACCAAAAAGTAACAAGAAAAAAGATAGAGGATTGAAAAGAAGATGAAAAGATCTTGGGCTTGAAGTTTGTTCATTGCAAGCGCAAGATAGGAGCGGATGTTGTTTGCTGCAAATCGAGGTTCACAAAGCTAAAAATTGGTTGTCGGCACAAAGAAGGAAGTGGGGGATCGTCCATTTATTCATTGCGGGTGCTATGGTTCCTTGATTGCGGCCGCAATGACCAGTCAGCAAGAAATTTTTGTTTTCCACTTTTATGTCAAATTCTTGTTTTGGTAGGCTTAACCTCTTTTTAAGGCTTGCTAAGCTCTTATAAATAGGTCTAAACTAGTTTTGAATTAGAGACATTCATGCATACATCAAATTACATTATTTTCTTCAAGTAGTTCATAGAGATTGTTCTGGATTTTTGAGTTCAAGTTCGAGATGGAAGTTGATTCATGCAATGATCTTCGTTCCCATTCCTTTTCTCAATAAACCCGATGATGAATTTCAACTTTATTCTATTTTTCTCTATGAATTTGATCTTTATTGTGAATAACTAATTCTTTTTCTTGGGATGAGTAATGTAGGCCCATTGTGAACCCTAGTTGTTTGGTTGTTGGTTCAACACTTAAAAACTGATTTCTAGCTAAATTTTTATCATTGTTTTGTATAACTTTCACTTATTTGGCGCGTGGATGGGTGGATGCTTATTGATTTATTTCGAACTCGAGAGAGGAATCCATGAATTAGATTAGGGGATAAAAGACATTAATTTAGACAGGACAAATAGATTTTCTGTAGTCCGTATTAAAATTCTTTTCTAATCTACCGACCAATTTAACGTATAAATTTAACAATGTATTTAATTCTTGTATTATCTTTTTCCTCATCTTCATAGCATATCTGTAATGTTGCAGTAGTGCCAAAATTAGGAGTTTCTAGTTTTGGTTAAGTATCATTTGTTTGTAATAGCCAATAAATAGGTGTGGATTTTCGGCTATTTATTACTTCAATTCACTGCGACCAAAAGTTCTACTCTGACGATCTGTTTCTTTCCAGCTCCAGGGCACCATGCTCAACAATTTCCTCTTGGGACAAAACGGATTTTAGAATTTGAAGATATATTTGATCAATTTAATTGTTACAATTAATTAGCTTGAGTTATGGTGATTATTTTATATATTACTGAACAATAATGAACTTTAAAATGCAATTTCAAAGAACACTGGCATCCACTTAAAATATAAAGTTATGTAGGAAATTTTTGAGGTACGTAATATATATCAAAGAACGAATGATGAAATAACTTCTACAATGGTGGATTTACAAAATCTCTGTGTGTATATAATGGAGGTGTCTGATTCAAACTTGACAGATTGATCATACAAAGAAAACTCTTGAAATATATGACTGAATAGGCAGGCTTTAGCTTAATTTGGACTTCCTTGTCTTCCTCTCTTTATGGGTCTTCAGCTGAGCCATTGTAGGATTTGCAGGCAATATGGGGGCGCGTTATAGTCTCTCTATAGCTTCCTAAAGATCTCATGCTTCAGGAACTGTCATTTTAACCGACCAAGCTTGATAGTTTTCCCCATCAAAGATTGGTGGCGCGATGTGTGAGAAATTGGTTCCCGTTTCCATTCTTGAAGGTAATTGTATTATTTTTTTTTATTTTTTTTTTTTTGGGGGGGAGGGGGGTGGGGAGATCGGTTTTGGTTATGATACCAGTATGTTGTAATATGGCAGAAAATAAAGTGGAAAAAATATATATGAAGAATAAGGATGAAGAAGAGGCGAAGAGCATTCAATGCAAGAATATTTTCTAAAGAATATCATGCCATATCTTCTTTAATATCAAGCCATAACAACAAACAGAATATTTTCCAAAGACTTGGTCTTATGACCAATTTATGTAGAGACAACCTAACTAAAACACCAAGGCAAGTTGCCAAGAAAGAAGATTAGATATCAACTCCTTGCTTAAGGCCTTTTTAAAGAAATTCTCAGGAAACTAGCTTTTGCTTGTCTTTTAAGTTAAAGATAGCACTTTCGGATTCCATATCCAGTCATTCTTGGAATTAGATAACATGCTAACTGGAACTGTAGTAATATATATTTGATTCTACTTGAATGTTATTTCGAATTAGTTATCTGCACAATAAGGATATATAATTCAGTGAAGAAACTGAAACAATAATTAAAGTTCTTAAATTATAAGCGAACTAATTACGTCCACTTCATTAAATTAATCTAGATCACAAAAACTGATTGAAGTTCCCTTAATTGATACCAACCAAACAATCCTGACTTATCTTAATAGCTTATCTATCTTTTTTTCTGTAGTCAACTGCAGATTTGTAGAATTAATTGACTTTTAGAGGATCTTTCTCCTCGAGTGATCATACATACAACTCGAGTGTTCCACAGAACCCGGATCACTTTATACATTGCTGAATAATAATGAACTTAACAATGATATTTCAATGAAATTTCATTTTTATATTTTTGCATTATCTTAAAAAAAAAAAAATCTATAAGGCGAACAGTTGCAAGTCGTTTAGTTATTTATTTGGAAATCTGGTGTCAATATTGTTTAAACTGACAACAAATTGAAGGGTCAATTAATTAAAATGAATAATGATTAAAAATTTTGGATATTTTTCACGTCTTAGCTGAATAAATTGAAAAAGACTGGGCTAGGAAGTAAGAGTAGAAGAAAAACTTCAAATTCCATCTTTAATTTTTCGATCATTTTTATGAACACTATGTTTATTGCAAGGTTTCAATTCTTATCTAGCTCACATTAAGACTTTTAATATGAAAACCATATTCAATATCTTTCGACATTAAAATATATAGTGTCGCTTTATCAATAACAAAAGAAACTAAAAAAAGGTATTGGGAGGTTAGAGGGTCTTTTACGCAAATCCAAAGCGGCAGCCCAACAGTGCCGTCTTGCCATGTAAACAAGTAGAGGCTCCCAAAATCGAATTTGTGTTGATTTCATAGAAAATTGGTAAAAATAATGATAAACACTGTCAATTCCTTGTGTTATTCTCAATCACTTGCTGATTTTCATGCCTCGCCTCGGGTCTTTGAGGCCAAAATTCAATGCACGCTGCGACTTATGGTTCAAAAGAAGGGACCATAAGCGCATTTCTTTTTTTTTTTAAGAAAACCCGTAAGTGCATTTCTATATACTAAATTCTATGGCATTCTAATGCCGGAATTCACATATACAATGAAAAGGAAAGTCTTTTGAGACATCTCCATGGTTCATCTCAGAAAATGTCACTGTGTTCAACATATTATTCGCGTTGTTCTCATAATTTGTCATGAGACCATCAACGAGAGTCTTGTGTTAAAAAAATAATGAGATACTTCTTATCTATATCGAAGACCAGTCTCCAATGTTTCTAGCCTAGTGATCATTTACCTATTGGTTGTTGAATAATGAATTTTTCTATGTATTTACACATCTTTACTTATCTGATTCCTATACAATGTCGATTAGACTGGAGACTGGATAAATATTATTACTCTTAAAAAACGAACACTTCTCTCGATCAATATTCTACATTCAATCTTTTTTGTCATTAATTTGGAAGTAAGTTATTATCCGGCTAAATTTTTATTTGTGAGATACTGATATGTATTTAATAATTTATTATATTGATTGTTATTTATCAGCTATTATCGTGTTAAATTTCACACAGAGAATTGATTATATTACCATTTGTCCTTTTAAAAAAAAGAATATTATTTGTCATTTTGTTTTTAGTTCGTCTTGTCTATTTTAATAATATAATAGAATAGAATATGATGGTAAAATAGAATTGGGGTATATATAACGATAGAGTTGTTTGTGTAAAAATTTAAATAAAGGTATACGGGTGATGATTGCGGTGAAGTAAATGAGAGGAATGGCCATGTGGTCGTTTAAACGAGGAAGTCAATATCGTTTCGTCCTTATAAGCTGATAACCATGCATAGGCGATAAATCCAGAAACTAGCATGTGAATAGTGTGAGGAAGCCTTTCATTATCAGAAACCGAATTTCATTTTTCCATACACACTTAACTACATCTCCAATTTGTGATAATCACCAAGTACAGTCAAGTTTCAGATTATAATTTTCGTTCGTTTTACTTATAATTTGGATTCCAATTATAACAATAGCTGGTTATATCATATAAGCTGGTTGTAGCACGTAATGAATACGGCTTCTGTTAACATTTAGCAATATAAATCGACTCTTGTAGATTTTAATATTCACCTTTTCTATATACACTTGGAAATTTTATTAATCAGGCATATCTATGTCTAAATCGACTGTTATATAGAATAAATAGAAGTATCATAGATATGAAAAGCACATTATATTTTCGGAAGTGTCATATTCTACTCCAGTCTGTGCGTGGCTTGGTATTACTTGTGGCCTTCGCCACCATAGAGTAACTGCATTAGATAATTCAAACATGAATCTTAATGGAAACATACCGTCCCAGTTGGGAAACTTATCACTTTTGGTTTCTCTCAACTTAAGTAAAAACCAATTTTACTGTGGTTTGCCTCAAGAGTTTATCCAACTTCGAGATCGGAATCATTGATTTCAGGTACAATAGTTTCAGTGGAAAAATCCTTTTATGGCTTGGTTTCTTTCTAATATACAAGTTTTGTATATTAGAAATAACAGTTTTACTGGTTTCATTCCACCATCTCTATTTAACATATCCAATCTCCAAAGTCTAGACCTTTCCCATCCGCAAGGAAACATCCTAAAAGAGATTGGAAGTCTTTATAACCTAAAAGTTTTAGCCTTAGAGTTCAACACCCTAACTGGAGCAATACCATTATCGGTTTTCAACATATCGGCCATGGAAACGCCTAGCTTTATAGGGAATAGCTTAATTGGTGATTTCCCTTTTGACATATGCCATGGACTTCCAAGACTTAAAGCGCTTCGTCTATCTGAAAATAAATTGTCAGGCAAAATTACTTCCAATTCATCAATGAGTTCGCAACTTCAGATCATTTCTGTCTGTCAAGAAATTTACTGGATCACTGCTGCAATAGCTTGGGAATTTAACCATGCTTAAGATATTATATCTTGGTTCTAACAACTTTAAGGTATAACATATTTAACACCATAATTACTTTTTTTCATTTTTCCCTTAATTTCTCTTCAGAAGGGCGTTCCATCTAAAGTCTAAGCAATGTATAATTCGCAGGCGTAATCCCACATGAGATTGGCAATCTTTACAGCTTGGAGGGACTTGGTTTGGACAACAATAACTTCAACGATTTTGTTCCACCAGGTACCTTAAGCTTTAACATCTCAACAACGATAAGGATTACAATTTCAAATAATCAACTTGCAGGAAACCCTGAAGAGTTGATTTCTATGTATGAGCTTCCGCACCTTGAAGAACTCCATTGGGATGGGAATAATTTCCATGGGAGAATACCAAATTCTATTGCAAATTCTTCTAAACTCACTACAATAAATCCTGCTTCCAACAATTTCATTAGCAATTCTCCAGAATTGAGCTTCATTACTTCATCGACAAACTCAATATCTATATGGTTATAATTGTGATCTCCAAGGGAGAATTTCAAGTGAGATTGGCAATCTTAGTAGTCTGATACTATTAGCTGTATGGGGCTAATCAGCTGATAGGCCCAATTCCAACAAGTGTGGTGAATTTGCAAAAGCTTCAAGTATTAGCTCTGAACATGAATAAAATAAGCGGATCTATCCCAGACACAGTTTGTCAACTTGAAAACTTATATCAACTCGTGCTGTCAGATAATCAAATAATATGTGCCATTCTAGACTGCATAGGAAATATCACAACACTAAGGTATCTACATATAGGTACCAATAGATTGATGTCGAGCATACCCGCAAGTGTGTGGCTGCTGAAAGGCCTCATAGAGTTGAAGCTGTCTTCTAACTTTTTGAGTGGATCTCTACCTCTAGAAATAACAAATCTGAAGGCTGCAACTAAAATTCATCTATCATACAATGAATTCTCAAGTAGCATTCCAAGCACAATTGGAGATATACAGAACTTGGTTAGTCTTTCTTTAGCACACAACAAGCTACATGGATCTATTCCTGAGTCAATGGGTAAGGCGATGAGCTTGAAGCGATTGGATCTATCTTACAATAACCTTTCTGGTAACATCCCTAAGTCCTTGGAGACACTCAGACATTTCACATACTTGAATGTTTCTTTCAATGATTTAAGCGGTGAAGGTCCAACTGGAGGTCCCTTTCAAAAATTTTTCAAGTCAATCCTTCATGTCTAACAAAGGATTATGGGTGATTTAGTATATGGTCTCCCGCAATGTCATAGTACTAGACTTGGTAGACAAAAGAGAAGAAAGCTTGCGCTCTTATTGGCAATTTTAGGGATTATAATAGCCATAGTTTTGGATTATGCAGTTGTAAGATACCGAAGGAAAGAACTAGTGCAAGTTATAGAAGACTTTGCACCTAGTGGAACATTAGGAATCTCCTATTATGAACTTATGCAAGCAACTGATAGGTACTCTGAAAGGCATGTACTTGGATCAGGGAGCTTTGTCTCTTCTATAAAGGGACTATTAATAATGGAAAGGATGTGGCTGTGAAGGTGTTCAATTTGCAAATACAAAATGCATTTAAGAGCTTCGATGTAGAATGTGAAGTATTGCATAACATTCGCCATCAAAATTTGTGCAAGGTCATTATAGTACATGCTTCAATCCAGATTTCAAGGCCTTGGTACTTGAGTACATGCCTAATGGAAACCTTGCTAAATGGTTGTACTTGGATGATGTCTTCTTGGATATCTTGCAAAGAATTAACATCATGATAGACATGGCATGTGCATTGGAGTATCTGCACTATGGTTATTCAACATCTATTGTTCATTGTGATGTGAAACATTCTTCTAGATGAGGAAATTGTTGCGCACTTGACTGATTTTGGAATTGCAAAGTTATTGGATGAATAAAGGAATGAGCACACTACCACCCTGGGAACTTTAGGGTACATTGCACGCGGTAATATCTCGTATCCATTAATTACTTTCTTCCCTCTTGAGCAATTCCTAAGGATTTTTTAATACTTTTGCAGAGTATGGATCGGAAGGATTGGTATCGATTAGAAGTGATGTTTATAATAGCTATGGAATTATGCTTATATATGGAAGTATTTACAAGAATCAAACCAAGTAGTGAAAATTTTCTGGGGATTTTAGCTTAAGGAGGTGGGTAAGTGTTTCCATGCTTCATGAATTTGCTTGAATTATAGACTTGAACTTGTTGGACTGTGAAGAACAACGCAACAAAGTGATGCTGAAATGTGTATCATCTGTAATGGAGCTAGCTTTAAATTGTTCCAAAGAAAGTGCCTATGTATGTTGAAATGTATATATCTCCACAGTTTATGAAGTCTGTCGGAGCACAAATTATGTAAATTTGAATCTCTAGTAATAGGATGAAATCCGCGGTAACAATGCACTTTTCATTTCCTTTTCTATTCAAGAATATACAAAAATCGAAACTGTGAATATTAGAATTCTATTCGACAAAATAAAGTGTAATACAAGCTCAAACATATTTTAATAAGTAGAATAAATCCCAAAGCAAGATGTCTAAAACAAATGTGAAAAATATTATTAATATTTTTATTTGGCTTCAATTACTGATGGTTGCCTCAAATGTTATACCAAAAGGGGCGAAAAATGAGAAAGAAAGGTTAAGCTACTTCAAAAATAAAACTATTCGTCTTTACACTCTGACACTCATTTATTTTCTTTTCTATCATCTTATCGTATGAGCAATCTCTCAAGTCGTGCTCATATCCCCATAAAATAATGGATGCTTGAAAAGACCGCATAAACACAATGTTGAAATCAGCTTAAGCGTACATCATTTGGCCATGGTTGCCAACCTATTAGCCATTTGCATTCGCCATGGTTGCCAACCTAATACATCAAATCCCAAAGGTCTATTTGGCCATGCTTCCAGTTTAGACAAATTTGTTATATTTGGTTGTTTTTATGTTACCCGTGATTAAAGCCATACACCAAAATCAAGTTTTACGCAATTCTGAGTCTTCCTTAACTCCAAGGCCAACTCCTCTTGCAACGCAAGTATCCACTCAAAATATCAAAGTTATTAAAAGTAAGACCTAAAATGTTAAATTGGACAGTGATCTAACTATTGTCTTTGTTGAGTAACATGAGCATCCACTAATGTTAGAAGGATGGATTTTTCCAGATAAATTCTAGTATTTATATGTGCAATTCCAACCGTCATTTTGGTGTTAATTTTTGTCCACCTGAAAAATATTTCATTAGAAATTTTATTTTGTTCTCACAGGCATGTTATTATACCTCTATGCAATCCGTGGCACGCACCCATACAATATAATTATGTTGGGTGCTTGTATAATTATGTTTATTATATATGTGTATAAAATAAAAACACACACACATAATGTTAGAAATTAATTTGGAGTTGGAAATGTGTATATTATATATGTTATATGTATAAAATAAATAAATATATATATATATATATGTATAAAAGAAAAGTATACATAAGTTATGTATATATTATTGCAAAAAATAAGTAAAAGAAGAGGTATATATAAGTAGGATAGTGATTATTATTATCGTCGTCGTCATCATCCTCTTCTTAATAAATGTTTAACACATATGCACGTAAGTATAATAGTATACATGCGTGTAGGCAAATAAAATTTTTTACATATTTCATATGTACATTCAATTAACACATTAGATTCTTACACTTCATATTTGCATTTTCACTTCTTATGTTGGTTTTATTATTTTAAAGTCCATACTTCATGTGTTGGTTTTATTATTTTAAAGTTCAAGTTCTTTTGAAGAGGTTCCAAAGCACAAGCAAAATTGGTAGATTTTATCTGTCACAAATATTTTTTTTCTTTTTTTATAACGCCAGATTTTTATAACATCAGATTTTTCGATAGTACAACAAGTGAAGTAGATGGTAACAAATCAACACCTAAGCTTCTTCATTTCATTTCATTCAGAAACTACAAATATTTGATGGATAAGACTTTTGCTGATAATCCTTTATCAACAAAATATTTGCATGGCATCTCAATTACGAATGTGGTTTTTTTGTGATCAACTCTCAGGAAACCTTGATGGTGGATTTTCCGACATGAGCTTCAAAATCTTCAAAACCATATCTTACTGCAAACTTTTCTAAACTCACTTTAATAGACTTTTATTAAACTATTTCACTGAAATAATGCCAAACTTTCATGCAAAAACTGCAAACCTTTAAGGAAATTGATTTTAGTTGCTAATCCTTTAAGTGGCAATTTTCCAATTCCAACAGATTTGCAAACGCAAAAGCTTCAAGCAATCTATCTCTGCAAATTTTATGGCCTTCACCAATATTTTTTTTTTTATTTTTTAGTGACCTTCACAATTTGTATGAACTGTAATTCTCACAAAAATCTAATAACGGTTAGAATTTGCATGAAGTCCAACACATTGACCTCCGATATACCTGCGAATGGTTAACGAATTTTTTCATGTGCCGGAGAACAGTACTATAGTTTTGAAGTACGATTCTGTTTGTCCAAATAGTATTTTGCTTCTTAAGAGCATCTCCAATACAACAATGTTGACTGTACACACGTCAAAAAGAACATTGATATTGTATTCAAATAAATCTCCAATACAACAATGTCAACATTGTATATTTGACACTTATTATTAGGAATTTTGAAAAAAATTAAGAAAAAGAGAGAAATATATTGATTAGATAAATTAATGCTTGACATTGTCAATGACAATATCACGAGTGACAATTTCATCTCATGACATCCTCTATAACACTGTCGATGTCAAGCATTTAACATGTCAAATCAGTACTTTTTTATCGTTTGTCATATTATTCTATGACCATAACTATACGTTGGAGATGCTCTAGAAGCAACCACAAAGTGTTGTTATTAGACATTGATTGCTCTTCAAGAGCAAGAAGGAAATTATTATGATTCGGGTAGCTAGGTGATGATAATGTAAATTTTAATGATGAGACTCGCAATATTTTATTTAAAAAAAGAAAGGAAGAAAGAAAGAAAAAAGTACAAAGAGGAAAAGAAAAAGTTTACAATGAAATATTTTAAATACTTTTATATTGTGGAACCTTGTCTAGCTAGTCTATTATTTTATTTTATAAATGTTGAATTGACTATAAAGATGGCCACATAACCTCTTTGTCTATCAGCGAAATAATTGTATGAAATCTCAACGTTATTTATGATTGTGGTTTTCTTTGATCAACTTTCAGGATACAATACCCAACTTTAGTCTACAGACTAATAATAGTTACAACTTTAGACTACCTAAGGAATATCACAACAAATTAGCCTCGTACCTAGAAATGGTTAATGGATTTTTTTTAATGCCGGGGAGAACAGTATAGTTTTGGTGTTAAATGTTGTTCATATTAATTCATATCAAGGATTGCTCTTCAGAAGCCACAAGGAAAATATTAATGATTCAGGTGGGTAATAATACTGTAAATTTTAGTGATGAGATGGGCAATAGTTTTTTTAAAAAAAAAAAAGGAAAAAAGAAAGAAAAGAGAAAAAAATATAAAAAGAAACAAAAAAGTTTACATATAAAGATTTTAAATATTTTTCTATTGTAGAATCTTATCTAATGACATGATGATCAAACATGAGTGAATATGATGAGTCACTTGTTTGAGATCGGAAGAGCGTCGTGTCTAGTCATAAAAATAGTTGATTCTGGTCGTTGCAAATGAAACGTAAAACCTCTCACCTTTGGGAAGTGACGGAAACTAGAAAACAAAATTTTACAAATTAAATTGCCCATTTCAACTTTGCATTAAAGCCAAGTAATCATTCGCTGATTCACATCAGAGTTTTCACTTTCTGCTTTGCCACTTTCTTCCTTTGCCGACACTGAGAGAAACGAGATGCATGCGTGTTAGTGATAGCACTTTAATTTTAAGTGATAAATCCAAAATTGATTAAATATAAAAATATAAATCAAGATATAAGTATTTGAGCTATTCCAAAAAATGTTGACCATTTAAGATAGAATCCAAATCTTAATATAGTACGTAATAGAGCCCATTATGCTCAGACAAGCTATTTGATCGGGTTAAGACTTAAACGACTAAACGGATTTCAGCATTAGTATGCTTCAATGAGCCAGCATCTTGCGAAGACATATTAAGGGATAAATCCTATACTGATTAAACATAAAAATATAAACTAACATAAAAGTACTTGAGTTGCTCATCTTAACAATATTGATCTTTGAAAATGAAACACGAAGTTTTAATATTTAACATAGGTTAATGTGAGAATCTCTTCCTAATCAAGTCAAAGATCTCAATGAGTCCACTACTAATTTTTAGTTCTAAATTTAAGAGTTTATATCGTTGCTATGCCACGTAGACGAACTAGTTAGACCATACGTCTAATTTTTATAATAATTTAGTTAAATTTATTAATGAGACCAAGACAAGACTTTAATGCCTCACTTCACTTTATGTTAGTCCTCCATATTCTAGTATTTAAAGCCTGTAATGTTTGCAGTTATGTCCGCAGTTATCCAGCAGTAGCCAAAAAACACGTCATGCACATAATCTTCTAGAACTTCCACTAGTTTTTGCGAGCAACTGAAGGGTATAGTGAGAGCCATTTACTTGGATCAGGGAGTTTTGGCTCTGTCTACAGAGGGACTCTTTATAATGGAAAAGATGTGGCTGTGAAGGTGTTCAAGTTGCAGCTACAAAGTGCATTTAAGAGCTTTGATGTAGAGTGTGAATTACTACGCAACCTTCGCCATCGGAATTTGTGCAAAGCCGTTGGTACATGCTCAAATCCAGATTTCATGGCCTTGGTACTTGAGTACATGTTTAATGGAAACCTTGATAAGTGGCTGTACTCATATGACAACTTTTTGGATATCTTCCAAAGAATTAACATCATGATAAATGTGGCTTGTGCGCTGGAGTATCTGCACTATGGTTATTCAACACCTATTGTTCACTGTGATCTGAAGCCAAGTAACATTTTGCTGGACGAAGAAATGGTTGCGTGCTTGAGTGATTTTGGAATTGCAAAGTTATTGGGTGATGAAGAAAGCAATACACGTACTAGAACATTGGGAACTTTGGGATATATTGCACCAGGTAATATACCTCTTGCTTTGTTCTTTTTTTTTTTTTTAACATTATTTATTAATGAATTTATAACGTCTTTGTAGAGTATAGTGTAACAATAAATTTCGTGTATTAAAATAAATAATACAGAAATTGTTATAAATCAAAAGTTTAATAAAATGAAGTGGATTGACGCTCTTGTCACTGCTAGGTTGCAAATTCTCTGATTGGCGACTCCAACTTTGAAGACTTGAAGCTTGGACTTGATGTAGAGAAAACTTGATCTCTTGACTTGATCTCTTGTTTTGGACTTGAAGACTTGATTTCAACTTGAAGAAGATGAAGAACTTCGAAGACTTTGGCTTCTGATTCCTCTTCTTGACTTATGCTTCTGGCTTTTCTTCTTTCCGGACTTTGTTTTATAATTTTGGAACTTAGAAGATTTTAGAGAATTTCTCCTCGTTTTTTTTTTTTTATCTCCCCCCCCTCAAAATGAATGAATGAGGGTATTTATAGACCTTTAGAAAAGTCTGATGGGCTTTAGAGTGGGCTCTTAAACAGAATGGGCCCTTAATCATTAAATGGGTTCTTGCAAGACTTAGCTATTTCATTTAAGACTTAATTGGATTAATAAAATTAATCCGGCCCAGTTGATTTAATTAATAAAAATTTTGATGTCTACAGATGCCCCCAAGATTTATCAATTTATCATAAAATAAATGGATAAATCTTGATTTTTTTTAATTTTAATGTGGATTTACTTTGCATTTTATTTTTATGATCTTATTATCATTGTATATATATTTAATCAAAAGACGTCCAGTTGAAGCTTTGTCTTTGAATGAAATTGAAACTTTGACTTTAGTTGTTGATTTTTGTTCAATCCTTTTCACCGTAAACTTTTTGTTTTTTGCTTTTTTTTTTATTTTTTTTATTTTAGAGTTTTATTTGTATGTGGATTGTTTAACTATCAAGAATTTAACTTGAAATTAGATACACCTTACAAGAGTTCTATTACAGTTAAACAACCCACACTTCTTATAAATATAAGAGAACTTTATGATAATCACTTTGAGCAAGTTTTCAAGTCAATTTCAAATTTTAAACTACTTTTATTTTTTTTGTTTAGAAGAAGAACAGAGAAATTTAATTGATTCTTGTGCTTTTTCCTGGAACCGGGTTTGAGTCATTCGATTGAATTTTTGGTAGTATTAAATCTTTTCTCTCTTTTTCGTTATTTATTTGTTTCACTTTTGTTTATTCACCAATCTAAATATCCTTGGATTAAGACATGCGAGCCATTATTATTGTTTCTCCTTTTCTTTTCTTTTCTTTTTTTAAACATTAAATAAGCATCCAACTTCTGCACGGAATTGACCTCTCGGGTGAACGATGTCTTCCCGTGTTCCAATCAATTTCACGTGTAGGTTTTTTTTTTTTTTTTGCACATTGATAAGACTTAGAGATTTGAAGTCCAGGATATGTTTAAAATTTTGGAAGATTCATATTTCTAGAGAGATACCATTTTTGAATACTTGAAAGATTGGGGTTTAAAATACTTTTACCTTGGTATTTATGAAACAC
>CAVNYN010258541.1:0-32800 GCA_963692815.1 Nyctanthes arbor-tristis
CACTTTTTTTTTTTTTTTTTTTTTTTTTTTTGGGAAACAAAGTGGACACTTGTTTTTTAACACAACAATCTCTATAATTTTGACTTGTCAGCAAAACCAAAACTACTTTTTATCTCCTTTTAATTAGTCCTTGAGAATATAACACTTCGACAATCCCATATACATATCCTGTTTAGATTTTAGATTTAAGAATTAGTTACAAGATGTATATGTTCTAAAACATCGTTAACTTTTTCCTTAAAAAAAGGGGGGGGGGTTAACTCCTATATCAAATAAGCCCACCAAAAAATTACCGCTGAAATCATTAATTGAAGGAGAAACCTCGGAAAATGTTTGTTGAGGTCCCTAACTTTTGGGGATTTTACCACCATGTCCTGAACTTTTGATCTCTAGCACATTGGCCCTTAACGCATACTAAACATAAGCACCTGAAGTCTTTAAAAGATGTTAATTCGATCGTTTAAAAATACCATAAGATATGAATATATATTATTGTATGTACTCTTATCTAATTAAGGGGGAAAAACACAGAGGGTATAAAAAGCATAATATCACTTCCTTCTAGTCTAAAACCATTATCTCTCTCCACATGGTCACTATCCACCCATCAAGGCACCTGTGAAATCTTAAATTTTCTATAGAAACAGATCGGGCTTCAAACTCCGAGCCCGATTTATTTTTATAACTAGACTGTGTGAAATCCTGTTCACCGCTAATACACCAAACTTCGCACTATAGTTGTCATATACACATCCACAACCCCACTTCAAGCTACTACATAACTGGCGGGAACAATAACTAAGAATTTCTCATAAAACACTTTGAAAAATATTTTAAATGTCAATAATATTATTAAAAATAGTCAAATAGATAAAAGAGAGAAAATTTATCAACGGAAAGACTAGCATAATTTAACGGAAAGGCTAGAATAAAAATTATGCGGCCGAGGATATATTAATTTATATGTATACCTTGTTACTGCCTATTAATGTCAAAATGTTGTCTGCGATCAATTTCCCTCTCCAATCCCTTTAATTGTAATATATTTAAAAATAAATAAATATCTATCAATGATTTTCACTTGCTTTCAATGCTTTCAAAATTATAACTCCTGAATTATAACTTAATTGACATAAATGCTAACTTCTGAATTCGAAATTAATTTCCATCAGTGGTTTGTTTTAGTTGCAAGTGAGCTTTCTTCCTACGTACTATACTAGTCATTGGACATTAGATAGTTATATACGTATGAGCACTTCAGTAAAAATGGCCATGGAAACTTTTCTAGATATTCACTGGCCCTACCTCTTAAATGAACCATTTAAAAATAAGTAACTGTCCTTTTATTTCTGGGTTTTAGTTGTTAGGCTTACAAGAACCGCATCTACATCAGTGGATGCACTATGAAGGTAACTTCCGCTAATATTAGAATAGAATTGTTAGCACCGCATCTATTCTTTAATTTTCTTATAAAACTTATTAATGCTTATAAATTAACAACTCTTACTCGTTGAACATAGAAAGAATATAAAATATAGTTTATTAATATACTACTTGAACCATGAATCTAATCATGATATAAGATCAAAGGTGAAGAAAAGTAAAAGGAATGAGGAAAGTGGAAGTGTAGGATGGAGTTTCTTGAATAACAATAACTGGGACAAGAGGGATGGACAATAGATATTTTAAATGGTTTCATTTATAAACGGGTTTATGGTTCACCTATTTATAAATGACAGTATTTATAAACGGTTGCCAAACATACCCTTTAAATAGTGGGATTCTATACCCATGTGATTTGATGACATTTACGTAAGTTTTCCATATCTTTGGTTAAGAGTTTAATTTTCTTCTCCTACAATCTACTTGTAATGCTGAAAAAAATTGGAAAATATAACTAGCCAGACTCTTTTTTATCATAGTTTGCCTTTTTACTAAAAAAACAAAAAAGTTCAGACTCTTTTTTATCATAGTTTGCCTTTTTACTAAAAAAAAAAAAAAAAAGTTCTTCTAGTCCTAAGACTAGCTTTTTTACTTAAAATAACATAGTGTCTAAAGGACTGTGTGTCAACACACCATTGGATGTGTTGGGTGAAGGGCCCCGCAACACACCCAATGGTGTGTTGCCACACAGTCTTTTGGACACCATAAAGGACACCATAGAAGGACTGAAGACTAGCTTTTTTACTAAAAGAAATTTTTAACCACGGCTAAAAAATAAGCTAGTTATAGACCTAACTTTTTACTAATAAATATGATGTTCATTTCAGTGTTAAGAATAGAGAAAAGAAAAAAAGCATTTTGGTTTCTTTCATGTTTTTACCCAATTTCCATCTGCTTCTAACAGCCTGTGACACTACTGGGGCTTCATTACTTTTCTTAATTCAGTGCTGTCAAAGAGCCTGCACTCAACCCTCTATCCCTTCGCCCTCCACCTAAAGGTCTATCATCTTGTACACAAGGTTACCTATGGACCAGTGGTGTAATAAAAAATAAAAATTAAAAATTAAAAAAAATTCAAGTAATGTTATTTATTTCTATTAGAGATTGTTATCGTTCAGGTAGTATTTTATAAAATGTAGGCAAATTCTCAATCTTACCATGTGTATATATATATATATTGTATGATTGAGAAAAAAATAATTCAAGGATAACACGTTGAATTTACTATATTTTATAAACGATTACTTGGAAATAGTGGGATTCTTGATAAATAGATATGGGGCACTGGCAGTTCATCAGTTTTGAACTCGACATAGATGGTATCTCTTTTGTGGAAACACCCTTATTCGCATGGTATAGGCCCACAAGTGAACCCAAATGTGTAGTAACTTTCAGGCACTATAAATCTGGGGCCAATGAAACCACTATTGGTTTCGTTCACATCTAGTGTCATATTGGTGTCAAACAAAAGGCGTTAGATGAAAATTACCTAAATGTGGATTTATGTGCAACATAGGGTGAATATATCCATAATTAAGAGACATTCTATTTCTAGATCAAATTTTGTTAATTGAGTAAATTCAAACTCGTGTATGCAATCATCTTATTTCTTATTTTAGTTAAAAATATTGAGCATTCGGTACTTCTTGAGTATTAGAATTTTTCTTTCTGTCTCTCTCTTTTTTTTTTTTTCTTTAAAGGGTGGAATTTGAAGTTAGGATATGTGTATTTATTTGTTCGTATATTGATTGATACCAACCCTGTCTTTGCCTGGGGTTCCAAAATGACCCCAAATTAAACTCAGTAAAAATGCCGGCTAAGCTAAACAACAGAATCCTCAAACAACGCTCCTCTCTCAGCTTTCCCCGTCAATTTCCACTAACCCTACCCAGTCAAACCGGCCGTTCAATTCCCCAAAACACCCTCAAACTAATTCTACCCCCCAATATATATAAATATATATATTTTTTTTTTTTTTTTTTAAAGTACCCACAATACTTTTTACAAGAGAAGAAATGATGCTTGATACTTCCTAGTCACATGGGGTTATTTATGTCATTCTACAATAGCCTGGCCGGCTTTGTATCTGATTTGCCGCCACTTCTCAAGTTGTGTTTGTTTTATATCTCATCCACCCTCTCTAACAAACCAACAACATAAGATCTATGGATTGATTACATTTTTTATTCAAACTCTGTTTCTTGGTATTATTATGGCTCTGATGAATCTTTGAAGCAAAAGACGGCAAAATTCCGGCTCTTCCGATCTCCCGATTTCTGTCACCAATTTCGTCACCTGAGTATGGTTTCCAGTCCCCGAACAACAAGGATGCCTTTTCTCCCCTAAGGCAAAAGACTCGATCATTGACTGATACCCAAAAGCACAAAAGCCGTGAAAAGTCAGGATTTCTACGTGGGCTTTGGCCATCGTCCACCCCATCGCCACCTTCCAAGTCGAAACTTGATACTCTAGAGGACTACCTCGGAAATGATAGACTAAAAGAACTTAAACAACTCAAGAACCATCAGAAGAGATCTGATGATTCACCGGTACTTAGCAAACAGAGAAGCTGCTCTGAGCTCAGCAGGTTTGAGAACAATTTTCAAAGAAAGATTTCCAGAGGGAATTATAAACAGGGCTTTGGAGAATCCTTGCGGTACACCGGAAGGTTG
Source organism: Nyctanthes arbor-tristis (assembly GCA_963692815.1). Classification (NCBI taxonomy): domain Eukaryota; kingdom Viridiplantae; phylum Streptophyta; class Magnoliopsida; order Lamiales; family Oleaceae; genus Nyctanthes; species Nyctanthes arbor-tristis. The sequence continues at coordinate 4,116 of CAVNYN010258541.1, forward strand.
AGGTTTCCGGGGACACATTCTTCTTCTTCATCCAAGAATTCAGAAAAAACACTTGAAGATCCAAGTGATTGTATAGCTCCTGGAAGGTTTTCAGTGGACAAAACTGCCCTGATCAGGAGGAAGAACTTTATTGATTCGGATTCCAAAAGATTGACATCAAGGAATGCAATGAAGAAGAACAGTCCAACATCGCCGAGTTCGCCTGGTGATAACAGAGGGAAGATTATGGGATGGTCTCTTGAAACTGCAGCAATCCGTGTTACAGAAGAAACTACAAATACAAAAGAAGAAGCTAGAGATGAAATTAAATTACATTCTTCAATCTCAAGTTAGTATAAAATTATTCACTAAACACACATAAATCAATCTCTATTGATTTATATGCAATGTGTTGGGTTAAGCATAATAATTAAAGTTCAATTTTGTACAGATTAAGTTACTAGAAACTTGGGGAAACATGGAAAGAGACCATATATCAGCAGTTTCTACTACCAAAGATTATATGCACTCTGTTGTTTGTGGGATACCCCTAGTTGACGGAGCCAAGGTATGCCCGTCCAGACGAATTCCTACATATGGTCGACTGGTATTCTACGGTTGTTATCTCAACTAATCGAAGACGTAATGTTACAGGTGGAACTACAATCCGCTTCCATTGCTATTCGCCACGCCTCAGAAGTTTCAGCATCCATTAATATGATGTTAACAAAATCTACATCTGCGGTAAATACAGCTTAACATCATTAATGTATTAAACTTGTATACATCGTGTTGATCAATTTTTTATTAAGCAATTTGTTGTTCGTGATATGTGTAGGTTGAGAAGACGGGACGGGTACTAGTTCAATTAGCGAGAGTAGTAACACAAGAGAAGCTGCTATTACAACAATGCTTGGAGCTTTTAGATGCGATTTCTTCTCTGCAGGTAAATCCAACCAGTGCCAATAAACTAGAAAAGCTCTCCAAACAAAAAAATAAATGATAACCTTTTGATCAGAAAGGTATATTTGTCATTAATTATTTGTTCATCCATGGGCAGGTAAAAGAAAGGAGTTTGAATAGTGGCATCACGCAGGCAAAGTCATTCCAACAGCAATATCACTACCATCCGGAATATTTGGTCTCTACATAACTTGTTCTCTCTTATTTTCTATTTTGGAAAATACTATTTGTGGGAAAGTTTTTACAAAATCTTTTGAAAAATAGGGTGACTTTACCATCTCACCCCAGTGTATCGCGATCGGGGAAAAATAATTTAGGTTAAATGATAAATTTACCATGTTTTGTAAAAACTTCCCCACAATTACATGACTCTTTCTCTTATTTACTTTTGTTTAGAGTGTACAAATTAAGATATGAAGAAGTTAATCAATGGAAATGCATGTACATATTTTGAAGCTGAGTTAGTTAATAGTTAATTGTGGATGAGTGACTCAAAGAGTGACTTAGAATTTTTTCTACTATTCAAGAATGAATTGCTTATTTTGGTGGCTGCTAATGTCTCTAACTCGTGCTACGGTTAATTTTGCAAAGTTACTAGATAGTACGACTCAAGTATACTGAAAGACACGCCACTCATGTTTGACAGCGTCAAAAGTAAATCAACTAGTTTTCATGTAGTGTCAATGTATAAAATGAACATACTTTTCGCATATTTCCAAAAACTGAGCACTCATGCCTAATGAAGAAGAGTGTAACGCCCCAAATCCTATTAATTTAGAGAGCTATCACAACTAGCTTTTGACCTTTCAAACATTTGAAACATGTCACTAGAGCATAAATATATTTACTTTCTTTTTTCTTTCTTTTTATTTATTATTTTTCTTTGAAGAACCCAAAACTATAAATAAACAAGGAAAATTTATTCATCCTCACTATCAAATTATATAAAGTTAACAAAGTTTAGGAATAAAAATTCTAAACTGTCAAATGAATGTCCTAAAATAACAATAAAATAGAAATATATATATATATATATTTTAGAGAATCGGGTTCCTCTGCCTACCGCCTTCCCGCCATCGAGTTCTTCAATTTGAAATATTTAAAAATGGGGTGATCATACAAATACGCTCAGTGGGATACGCAGCAACTAAATTAAATATGCAAATTCAGACACATAAAATCATTCTATTGAATAACTGTAGAAACTGTAGAGGTCTGTAATAACAGGTTGTTTCTAGCAGTAAATGGGGGGATTCACCCCCACCCCCAAAAATGCTGCCAGAAATGAGATCGGAAGAGCGTCGTGTAGTGCCATTTATGGCTGCATTTTTACAGCTGAAAATTGCAGCAAAAATTTCAGGCTGAATCCCTCAAAAAATGCTGCCAGAAACGGCAACATTCTTGCTGCCAGAAACGACAACATTCTTGTTGCCGTTTCTAACAGTAAAGGAGATTCCTTGCTGTTTGGAGGGCGACAACAAAAATGCTGCCAGTTACCATTTCTGGCACATTTTGGAGGGGTGAATCCCTCCATTCGTCGGTTTTTATTATTTTTAAATATTTTATTTTTAAGGACTTGTTTAGTTAGATTTATAAAATCAATTTGTAAAGAGAATTTATAATGAGTGAAAATGAGTAATGAAGATTTAATTGAAATTTAAAATGTGTGGTAATTGTTGAGTAGTTGTCAAATCGATAATCAAATCGTGGTAGGTGATTTTATAAATTATAAAAATAAATTATACCAAACAAGTTCTAAAGTAAATAAACTAAGCGTATAATCGTTATTTTTTAAAAAAATTGACCGAATAGTGAAAAAAGGACCTTTCGTGCGTATTTATGAAAGGTTAGGGACTCAAGAGTCTTAAAAAAGATTGGAGATCTAATCGATTCTTAACTCAAATGTTAGGGATCTTTTAAGGAATTAACCCTTTTCCATTCTTTCAGACATGCAATATAAATAATTTATTTTATCTAATTTACAAGACTAAATCCCTGGCCATGAACGAGTTTCTTAGATCTTTTGGGAGGTTTGAAAGTTAGCTTTTTTTTTTTTTATCAATTTAGGATTGTGACTATAGGAAAATGTTCCCCATCTTGATAGCTACAAGTCTACACAAGTAAAACCATGAATGATGTTACTTGGTGTCGACGGTACGAGACAGGTTTTGCTAAGTTTTTAGGAAAATAACAGGTTTTTGGCTAAGAAACTTGTATATATTCGTGTTCTTAATGATGAGGGGAATATTTAGGTATATATTTTATAGCTTGAGATTAATGTTGCAAGATGACCTACGAACCGGGCTCTCGGTTCATGAATCCTTTTCTTTATTTCATTTCATGCATAACATATTGGATAGTATTGTATTCGTGTGTATATGATAAAATAAATAGATGAATGTGTTATGTAAGATGAACTGAGGTGATTTTACACATATAATTTCTCTAGAACATTTGCACTCATTTATAAAGATTGATGCAAAATAATATAATAATAATAGTGTTGATAAGTGTGTCTTATATGTAACTTACTCTTTTTAGCTTATTCAATTTTATATATAATTGAGCAGATTTCTATCTAATTTGTGTGAATGTACTTTATATAGGTGAAAAACTCATATTGGGGTGATACCAAGTGAAAATAATGATTTTTGAACCAAATTAAGGCTTTACATTCAAGATGTAGCATAAAGGTGTGATGACTTGAGAGTTTGGGGGTGAAAAGATCAACTTAACAAGTTCGAGGACTAGATTGCACTTTGGGAGAACTATAAAGAGACAAATTGGGTCATGTTTGAAGAGTTTGAAGACCTTTGTGAAGCGTTCGAAAAGTCAAGAACTTGTATAAATGAAGAAAAATGCTGAAAAGGACCATTGCTGAGAGAAAAAGTCAAATCAGGGATTGAATCGCACTTGCTGAATGAGGCCGCGGGTAGGGTGCGGTTTGCTTGCCGCCTTAACCCGCTGCCTAGCATTTTTCTCTAGTAGCGAGGGTAGGCCGCAACAAGCATTCCGCGTCCACCTGTGGCCCGTGACGGAAAGTGTTTTCACGCGTTTTTAGCCCCTTTTTGATATAATTAAGGGTTCTAAAGCCTCTACAATTATAAATTGACGGGAAATAACACAAGAAAAGGGGGAGGAGACATCAAAGGGAAGAAAAAAGAGCCAAGAGAAGGAAGAGACGTCGCAAGGAGGAAAAGAAACATGTGGAATATATCGTCTCCTTCGGGTTTTGAATTCTAATATTTATTGTTTTCTTTTCCTTAACATCATAGATTAATTGTTTTGTGCTAGGGTTCATGATGAAACCTCATTTTTCATGATTAATTTATAGTATTTGTTCTTACTATTGTTCTTGTTTGTTGAGTTGATTGTTCATTATTCCCTTAATCCAATTTGATGTTTGATCACCATTGAATTGAGTTTTGTGATTCATATTGTTTTTGAGAGATTCTTCATGAATTTTGCACATGTTAGTGAACAACATAGGGTCCTTTAATATTTAGAGATATTATTATACTCTATGAAATCGTTACATAATAATCAAAGAGAATGAATGCATGCCTTATGTTCAAAGGTTAATTAGAGATAATTGGTCTCGCATATAGGTATAGATTTGGATGACCATCGAGAGTGGCTTTCGAATAAATTATGATTATTGATTTTCAACCCTAGACTAGAACGTGTGAGGTGAGTGTTAGGATTGGTTGTGGAAACGGTGGTGGATTCGGGGATCCTTGTACTCTTGTGTAGTCATATTTGTGAATAGTTTTATTTATTTATTTTATTATCTAACTTTTATTTTCCCTTTAAAATTACTTATCAAATCTTATTGTGTGTTTTTATTTAAAGTTGAGATTAACTAAAGTGAAACTTAGTAGATTCAGTCCTAGTGGGATTCGACACTCTACTTATCATTATATTACTTGTTAACGATCCGTTCACTTGCGGGATTAAATCGACAACGAGTGTATAAGATATACATGTAAGTTGGGAATTAGATTAGATGAAATACTTACAGATTGCTTAGGTTGGAATTTGGTTCTTGAAAGTTGAGACCTCTAGCTGCTACTTATGAATGAACGATTGCAGAATGTGATTATTGAATTTGGCTTTTGACGTAGGTTAAAAGTAGTTTGAATTTGATAATGAGAAGAAGTTTCATCTCCATATGGTTCACGTCGCCTATTAAAGTTGCCAAGAAATAAGATTTGAGCCATAAAATTTGGGCATTTATATTTTGAGTAAATTGTTAGTTGTTTGTTAAGCTATAGTACATATACATATTGAGCCACTTGTTTTCATTTCATTACTTCTTGAATTATGCCAAACCCGTTTAATTGGTTTAGTTGAACCCAAGAAATATTTGTATGGGTTATATGTTTGATATTCGTCTTTCAAATGATTTTTGTATTTGACTAGACAAGTTTTTGTATGAAAGTTGCTAAATTCAAAGCAAGTCGCAGTGACACGACTTTAGTTTAACACAATGATACTTATCTATAGAAATTTTTTTCTGGTCGTTACAAAGAGTAATAGAAAGAGAGGCCAAAAGTAGATTTGAAAGCAGTCTCATATAAGAATCATAAAGGTACGAGGTATCTAACCGTAATTGATGATCGATGGGACACCTTAGTTTGGGATGATTTTTAATGAATATTTCAAAATGTCTGGAATTTAAGTCGAGTCCCTGCTAACTACTTGGCAGAGATTGTGGCTTCTTATGCCCATTCTTATCCTTCTCTTCATCATCAGTTCTGTTTAAGAATGTAATATTTTCTTCCCGTTATGGTCATTATTGGTTCATTGCCTATGCTTGAAGTTCTAAAATTGAAAATCAATTCCTTCAAGGGCTGAGAGCTGGAACCAACAAAAGGGCAAATTCTTAGGCCGAAACATTAGCAGCTTCATCAAACAAATTTGAAGAAATTGACAGTAGAGTGTATCTATTTTCCGGACTGTCGAATGCCTGAAAATTTGTTACCCATGTTCTTGCGTTCTGTTCCAATTTTCTTGTCTTTTTGCTGCATCTGTAGTTCCCTGATTACTCATATTATGAATTGTAAGACGGAATCTCTTCCTTTTAGTGGTGAATGGACTTTGGATGCAGAAAATGGAGATTTTGGCTTGAAATTAGAAATGAGCAACGCACTGACCATGCATGGATAGTAGGGCCGGTCCTGGGCCGAGGCAAACGAGGCAACCGCCTCAGGCCCAAGACATATAGGGGCCTAAAAAGATTGGTTATACCCCGGCCCAAAGTATGTTGAGGGCCTTTTCTTTTTTTTGCTTGTTAGGGCCCAGAATACAAAGGAAATAAGGCCCAAAAATTTTAAAGGTACCAAAAAGGGCCCAAATCGGCAATCGTCTCAAAGTTCCTTTTAAGAAAAAGTCAAAATGAAAAAGAAAATCTCTGTCAACCTAATCTGATCGACCCAAAATCCCTCAACCAAAGGGACAAAAACACTTCGCAACTGCTCCAGATCAGTTTGAATTCCCGATTCCCGAAAAAGAAATCCTAAATTCCTAATCCTTCAGTTACATTCAATCCAATTTGAGCTGATCTTAGGAGCACTTCGATTCATCATTTGAGTTCGAGTGTTCGATTGAGGAGAGGGCCAACCACACCATTACTCGAACTGTCAGCTGAGCTGCGGGTTGAGGCACTCAGCATCAGTGGTAGCCGGTAGCAACATGGAGGACCGGAGGTGGACGGGAACTGCTGACTATGGCCACAGGCGTGTGCACTTCCAGTCTTCCACAAGGGCGGCCGAGGTCTTCCAGTTCTGAATTCCCTTCCAGTTCCGGCCTTCCCTTACCAGTCCCAGACTGTCGGACGACCAGGGTCTGTCACTGTAGTTTGTAAGTAATCTGAAATTTAATTTTCAATCCTAAGATCTGTAATTTTCTCCCTATAAGCAATATGTAAGTGCGTGATTTGGGCCCATTTTTAGGTTGTCATGAAACAATGAATATGAATTATTACTTGTGAGTTGTCTTATTGGAATTAGATAGTGGAATGTGAATACTTAGATAATGAATATTATTCACTGATGTAAGTAAACTTGGGCCATTTTTTGGGTTGTCATGAAAGAGTGAATTTAATTATTACCTGTTAGTTGTCTTGTTGGAATTGGATAGTGGAATATGGATACTTGGATAATGGATTGAGTTTGTTCACTGATGTAGATAAGTTGTAAGTAGTTTGTTTGTTTGATTTATGCTCTTTTATTATTCAAAGAATGCAAAGATTGAAGCATTCAAATTTGCAAGTAATTTGCTTATTGCTATTTTGTTTTATTGCTTAGTTGAAAGAATGAAATAATGAATTTTTTGTTCCTTGTTGGTTGGATTTGTGTACTTCTAGTTCTTGTTGAAAGAATGAAAGTAATTACTAATTTACTTTGAAGTTTGAATGAAGGCTGAACGATTGATGGTTAATGCAAACTCTGTTTTTGTAATTGATGAATGATGCCTCTATGCATATGTTTCTCTTCTATGTGTTAGTGTTAGTGTGTTAGGATTGATGAATTTTGGATGATGTTTAATGTTTTACTGGTTTATTGCTTTAGTTTAGGATGGAGAAATTTTTGGATTGGCCAGTGATCGACTTAGATATTGGCATAATTTGGAAAGAGCTCTTAAAGGTCACAATAAAAAGAAAAGATTTAAGAAATATATAGTATTTAAAAAAAAAAATTTCGGGGGCGCTGCCCTCTAACCCTCAGGAAGGGGGCAACCCCTGAGTATTTTTTTCTCTATCCCTACACTACTCATTACGGGGGTCCATTTTTTGGACTTCGTCTAGGGCCCCAGTGATGACAGAACCGGCACTGATGGATAGAATTTTTGTTGGAAGAAATAGCTATTATTTTCACATAAACCTAATTCTTGAATCTGTCTTTTTTCCATTTTTCAGAATCTGGAAGAGTTTTAGTTGCTACTCTTTTGTCATTCATATGCTCTGCCTCAATACCATAAACTGTCCATGTGAAGATTGAGACACACACACACACAAATATATATATATATATATATACACGGTACCTTTCCGGGGACTAATGACTTTAACAAATACCCTTGACAAATAATCATCACCATTCATCTTATTAGATCTAACAGCACATATCTATCGTTCTTTTCCCATTCAAAACTACACATTTAAAATCAACCCAAATCTAAAATACCAAGAAATATTACAAATCTAATTAGAGATCCAATAGAATATTAATTTAGTAAAAAGAAAATTTTAATACTATTCATCAATTTTTCACAAAAAAGACGCCAATAATTTATTGTATGGAAAATTGATTTCCGGACACATCCGAAGGAAATGTAATAGGTTGAGCTGTTTAGAGAGTAAAATTTTGCACAAGAATTCTGCAAGCTTACACAATACTTACTTCGTCATCGTTGTCCATGCCCAATTGATTCTAAAATTTGATTTAATCTTTGTAGCCTGAATCCTCCAATTGACTACCGGCTGTACGGGTGACAGTGGGTAGAGAAGATGATGGAAATTGGGTGGATAATTGGAGACGATAATTTCTGGAATTTGGGTGTTTGGCAATTAAATTAGTGGGTGTTTGGATATAGATTGTAGTTTTGAATGGGAAAAGAACGATAGATATGTGCCATTAGATCTAATACGTTGAATGGTGAGGATCGTTTGTCAAGGATATTTGTTAAAATCATTAGTCCCCAAAACGCTTCCGATATATATATATATATATATATAGTTCTCTTAGGATGTACGAGTTAATTTGGACAAATATGTCTATAAATAGGGATTAATTTGGATGCTAAGCTGAAGAAGTACAAGTTAATGCATCAATGCTACTTTTAATTTGTTCAACTCTTTCTTTGGGTTCTTGCTTCAACTCTGAACTTCTTGACTAGTCAAAACTTCAGTCTGGTCTCCAGCCCAAGTTATAGACATTTTTTCTTTAAACTATTAATGCATAGGTGAAATGTATAGAAAATGCCAGTGGCGGATCTATTGGTGAGCCGGACCGTGCTCCAACTCGGTCCAGCCCAAAAAAAATTTCTAAGTAGTCTAAAAAATTTTCATAAGTAACCCAAAAAAATTAGCTCGGTCTAGTCCAAACTCAAACTGTTTTTTTTTTTTTAAATTCTTTAGTGAGCCCAATACAAAAAATAAATCCAAGTTTTTTTAGTTTAAAACAAATCTAACTTGTTATCTATTTTATAATATATCTAAGAGAATAGAGACTCTTTTATTTTTTGTTCTACAATATCTATTTATTTTTGTTTGCGGCTAATAGATAAATGGTGGTTAAAGTTATTATATGTGCTCGTGATTTGTGTATTTGGGAGAATATTATTATATTTCAAGTTTGGTTTAAGCTAATTTATAAAAGAGGCTATCTCAATTTTTTAAAAATTTTTATGTACTCTAATATTTCTAGTGCAATTTCATTTCAAACGATTTATAATATAAAAAAAAATTTTCTGGGGCGCTGCCCCTGAACCCCCGGGGAGGGGGCTCCGTCCCCTTCCAACCGCCAGCTATTTTTTCCTCTAAATCCAGCTCAGTCTGACGAAAAATCTTGGGTCCGCCCCTGGAAAATGCCGCATGTTCGGGGAAGCTGGCGACTTTAGTTATAACATATGAGTGCCCAGGTTGCAACTCCGAATCAGTTGTGTTTGATATAAGTGGCACTTCCTTAGGAGCCGTGGCAATTCCCAGCCAAGCTGATCAACTCAGGAATACAGGACGAGTGCAAATATAGTACTGGAGGTATGGTATATATATATACTATTAAGACTTGCGGAGTCCATCTTAAAACGTCAATCTTGTTAAGAGAAGTAGCCCAAACTTAATCAATTTATAATCTTTCAATTTGGGATTTATCCCATTGATTCTCTGAGTGGAGTGCAAGTATCCTGGAGTACGACTGAGCTTTCGCGTGGTCAAGGGCTCAATTGTTTACTATTTTGCTACTACGATCGAACATGTAAGTGGTCGAGCTAAAAGAATCGGACTCAGGATCATGGCTTCTCATGCAACAGTCCTGGGGTGCTGTGTGGAAACTCGCTTCAGGAAATCCATTGGAAGCTCCATTCTCATTTCTCCATTAAATTGACTGGCGATACTGGAAAGAGTATTGTGGCCAACAATGTCATTCCTGCTGGATGGAAGCCTGGGAAGATTTATAACTCACTTGTCAATTTCTGATTAACGTTTTTTTTTCTTTTTTCTTTTTTTTTATTTTTTTAGGGGGAAAGGAAACCATATATATGTTAGTTTGAACTTTGAACTAATAACAAAAACATGTACGTCACTTTAATTTATCAAGAATAATAATTACTCCTACGTTATACTAAAATATGTGACATCTGATATGAACAAGTCTGTTTGATGTCGAGTAATAGTATCATTTAGTTGTTCACATATGTAAATTGCTCTTGTTTTTATATTTTAACACTGAATATATAAAATACAACATGATTCTTTGTCACTTGCAATCACTACTACCTTTTTTTTAATTAAAAAAAAAACTATAGATTTGGCATTGAAAAAGTAGCAAAATTGAACTCACTAATTTGTGTTGTGTGTAAAAACAGCCGACAGAAAAGGGGAAAGACGTGCGTTTTCTTGGGTTGGAATAGGTGTGGAAGTTGGAACCACTTTCCCTCTTTACACTTGTTTTTAGCCCAAAATGAAAATGAAATTCTCATCTTTGTTCTAAGGAAACACAATAATATAATTGAATTACTATTACACGATTTTTAACCATAACACAATAATAATGCATGCACAGACAAAAAATTTTGGGTCGTGTCTGTCTAGTTCAGCATCTACTTCATTTCTCAGTAGTTGGATTTGTTTTGTCTGTCAAATTCTTGTCGTGTTTAGATTTATTTGATGATTCTCATATAATCTTACAGGCCAATTACCTAATTTCATCCGTGTGATCACTTTTCAAAGAACTTAATGAGATAATATATATATATATATATATATTTGGAGACAAATTTAACGAACAGACTTTTGACTATGTCATTAAGTCTTTACAGCCATATAAAATTTCAGTAGTATTATAAGAAAAAATAAACCGAGCTTTATCATACCCATTTTTCTACCATCTGAACAATTTCACAAAGAGTTACCAAAAAACTTTCAGGGTATTAAGCTCACCAATTTTTTTTCCCTCTCAACTCACATCTCCCGGCCGTCTTGTAAAGAGAAAACAAAGTACATCAATTTGTAAGAGTAACTCTGTTGGAGTTCAAGCAATTGCCTCTCTAATCAAGACTTCATGGAACCTGCACCCCAAGTTTTCATTTTGCTTGTTCATCATGAAAACTGGCTCCCAAAGTTTTCCTATTATAGAATTTACAATCAAAGCCCTTTCACTTTAAAATCAACTTTTGGCAACAATCCCCTAGGCTCTTAGGGTCCGTTTAGTATCGTTTATAATTAGATTGGTTTACAATATATTTTAAAATTTGAATTTTTGAGACAATTGTCTTAATTTGATTGGCTAAGTTTTATTGAAAAGTGAAAAATTGTTATTTAATGTGATGAATGTATGATGTGTCAATAGGACAAAATGACAAGTGTTGCAAAAAATTTAAAATTCAAAATATATTATAAACGAATTGATTATAATCGATGCCAAACGGGCCCTTAGTTTTTCATCTCAAACACTTGTCAAGTTTGGCGGTTTTTCCTGATGTCCTTTGTTTTCTCCTTGTGTGACATCAGACGTGTAAGACATTATTTGAGAGGAAAAAATTGTGAGTTTAACATTTTGAAAGTAGATCGGAAGTAATTCTTAGTGAGTTTGTGCAAAAGATGAAAACATCACTACTAAAAACTGCCCTTCAGCGGCGGAAAATTCCGTCGGTAAAGGTCATCACCGACGGAAAACATGTCGTCGAAAACGCCATCGGTGATGGTCGCATTGCTGATGCCTTCCAATGGAAATTTAGTGTCCGTCGGAAATTTACGACGCTGTGACATAGACCGTCAGAAATATTTCCAATGGCCGTTTCTGTCGGAAATATTTCTAATGGAAAGGTCACCCATTGGAAAGTTTCTGATAGCTAGAAATTTCCGACAGATAGCAGAAAAATTTTTTAATTCAAAATTAATTGAATTAACTTGACCCGTTAGCCTGTATTTTGACTTGACCCGTAACACACCCAACCCGCTAGCCGTCCATCCAGTCACCCTCGTGCCCGACCCGCTGCCCCGCCCGCGACCCGGAATGATTAATTCTTGCATGGAAGAATTGCAAGGCTAGGTTTCGAACCCATGACTCCAACCGCTAGGCCAGGTCGCGATTTTGTCACGTCTTTGCCTCAAAATATATATAAACTATATTCAAGTAGTTTTGCCAATTTAAAAATGATGAATTTTCCTCTTTAAACATTGAACTTTTATTTTATTTAATTTTTATTTATATTTAAATATATGTTATACTTCAAATTTTATTTGCCTGTGTCAATTAATGTAATTTTTTTTTACACTGGTTTTCTGAAAACACTCTATATAAAATTTGTTTCAATTACTAAATGGCAAAATATATTGGCATTACTATTTTTTGTAAATGCATCACTATTTAATTATATCAATAGTCCCTAAACATTAATTACTCTTACATTTATATCCTTAATAATTTTGTTATATTCTTTTTTTATGACCTTCTACATATTACTACTTCTTATTTGAACAATGATTTTTGTCTAAATTTGTCTGTTATCATACTTTCAAATTATCAACAAAAATAAATAATTGTACTTAACTATATTTCTTATAATTTTCTAATTTAATATATATATATATATATATTTGAGTTGCTTTCTTCACTAAATTTTTGCATAGAAAACTTTATCAAATACGAAATATGCTAGTTAATGAAAATTTGAGAATAGAAATGTGATGAAAAAAGTTCGAAACATAAATGCAATAATTAGTAAAAAGTAATGTTATACAATGCAAATAAAATATGGTGTGGTTATAAAAAAAATATCGTAATGTTACTAAAATTGTGATTACTAAAATTGTGATTTATATGATATTTTTTTAAAATACCAATAACTAATAAAAAGTTACTTACAACCATTGTTTTAAACTTTAACCACAAATAACTGAATAAAAATCTTATTCTTATTTTAAAGTGTTTGTTTTATATTATATTTTATTGGATAAACCACATATTACCATTAAAAATTTTGTTTCACATTATATATATATATATATTTTATAAAGGGATGGTTGAATATTATTTGAGTGAATGTAATCAGCTTATATAAGACAATTTCAATTGGAGAGGATGCCTACTACTCGTATACCAACCCTTCTGAATCACGTAATAATTTTAAATTTTTGAATATATTTTATTTTTTATTATGTCGGTTTGATATATCTAATATATTTTCAATAGTAACATTGTGCACATTAAAACACTGCAAAACTTGTGGTAATTATAGAAATCTAAAAAAAGTATGAATATTTAAATTGGTTGGTTACAACTAATGAAAATCAATTCTAAAATTGCTCAGATATCAATTGTAAACGCATGTTTACGATTTTTCTACCTATTTACATGACATATGAGCAAACAAATAATAATAATAATAATAATAATAATGCTAGTAAAACTTGAACTAAAAATTTTAAAAGATTCACATTTTCTATTCTTTGATTTAGCGTGAATTCTTAGGAAGTAGTTGTTAAGAAACAAATAATTTAAAGAATTATTATATTTAGTAATAAAGTAGAAAATTCTAAAATAAGTTAATGCGTCAAATATAATAAAACTCATATTTAGTCATTATACATAAAAAAAATGAATAAATAAAATGATCTTCCTTCTAATGTGCCAAACAGGAAACTTCTAACTATTTGATCCAAATATACATAGTCAACCATATAGGAAAAAACTTATATTTGGCCAATTATTTAAAAAACGTATCATCACATAAGATCATATATTTTATCTTATTGTTTCCTTCATTATATCAACAAAATATAAGAGAGAGAGAGAGGTACCGCGAGAGTCACCAATTTCATTTACGAGGGAAAATTCAATGAAGAGACCTTATTCTTATTATTATATAATAATAATAACTAGATTATTACTCGTGCGTTGCATGGAAAATATCAAAACAAATAATAAGAGTCAATCCGTAGAATAGGATAATGTGTGACTAGTCACATGTCAACTGCAATATTTTGTTAGCTTGTAATGAACTAATACTTTATATTTTAAACCGGATATGGGCCACTATTACGTGACCTTAGGAAATAAAGCATTTTATTTTATCTAGTTACTATCATGATAAACATTTTATAAATTATGAACTATTAATCATAAAGTATTTATCATGTACTATTTTATTTACTTGTCGAGTTAATATATTAGAACACGCCAGAAAAGGAAACATATGCTATTATTTTTTAAAAAAAAAAGAAAAGAAAATGAATATTAACTTTAATGCCATTTTTCATGTATCCAACAATTTTTATCTATTTCTTTTTTGAAATATTATTTGTTAACTTTTTTTTAATACTTTTGATTACTTGTTAACTAATTCTAGTGTAAGTTAACTCAGTTTATTTATTGGTAAATTTATTAAAATACATTAACTAATTGACACTTATTTTTATATATAGTAAGATTCCTAACTATTGTATTCTAATTTCATACACATTGCCAATTTTCATTCCATAATTTATTAAAAAAGGAAGCTAAATGCCAACCATTGTTCTATTTCTAGTATTTGTTAACTAATTTTAATGTCAAAATTATCAAAACTAATGCCAAACACACTAATGTCAAATGAAAAACATACATAAAAATTATAAAATGGCAAAAAGCCAGCATCATTGTTGGATCGTGAAGCCCTCACCACAACTCCTACAAATATCATATAATTCAGGAAAAAAAATCATTTCATTTGATCTTGAATATGAGACAACATGAAAACTTTTTGTCACCTTGAAGTCGATATATTTTTCTTGTGACCTCCAACCATCTTCTATCTATCATCTAAACTACCTTTTTTTTTTTTTTACTATTACTAGGGAATTGTAAAGAAGGAGAGTCGAACCCTGGTATAAGGTGGGAAAACACACGTAGTTGCCAATTTTATTTTCTAATGTAATTATAGATGATAAATCTTACATACATAGGAAATTTGTTTTATTCCAATATATACTTCAGCACGCAACCAAGTGTAAAACAAATATTAATAAACAATATCCGAAGATTCTCAAAACATAGGCAACCAAGTATTTAAAACAATACTTAAAAAGGTATGTAAATAAAAGAAGATTTTTAAATCATACGGAAATCAATTGGCAAATAGTAAACATCATTCAAATGACATAATTTTTTCAAATTAAAATGATGGAAGTATATAAAAAAGGGGAAAAAAGACCAAGGATGAAGCCGGAACTTGTAAGTGCTAACTACATATGAACTATTAAGTCTAAATTTTTTATATTTGCTTTACCCTTTTTTTTGAAAAAGATAATTTTATTCAAAGAAGGAGTGCATGAACTTGCCCCAGCAGCATGGCAAGAAAAACAGATGAGCAAAGAAAAAACCATAAGCAGAAAATGTGACAAGAAAAAAAACACTAGAGACAGAGATACAAAGCAAAGGCAACCAACAACAAAAGGAGAAAACCCCTAGGCATCAAAAGAAACCAAAAGAAGATGCTCCCCGCCTTCAACGTGAGGAATAGTTCCTGGGAAATTCACCTTCAAAGCAGACAAAAATTTTAATATCTAAATGGTAAAGCACGAAGAGATTAAAATTATCCCCAAATCAGATAAACACAAAATCATATAAGATAAATATCAATAAAAAAATGTAAAGTTTCAATGCTAATCAGTATTTTTGAAATTAAAGGAAACGGTAAAAAACTAAAAGAGCAATTCTGTGATTCCAAAACAAACCCCTTCTTGAATTGAATCATCAATATAAAAGTACAGATAAGTCTTTAAATTTCAAAAGGGACTGTTTGACACTATTGGATAAGGGAGAGAGGGAGAGAATGTGGTTGAAAAGATAAGATCAGAAGGAAAAAAATTAAAAACTAAATGCCTAAAAATTAATTTTCACCGCACCAGATACACCAACAAAAATAAAAAAATGACTATAGCCCCCACTTAAAGTAGTTCAGGATGGAAAGTCGCGGTAAAACCTTACCGCAACACCTCTCAATTAATTAAAAAATTTCAAGAACTACAAATGGGAATTAAAAATATTTTTCAGAAACATGTTTTTCAAATTAATTGAAAAGTAGGTCCGTCGGCAATTTCCAACAGAAAGAATTGTGTCGTTGGAAATTGCCTACGGTACTTCCAGTCCGTCAAATTCTTTATGGCATGTATAGTAAAGCAATAAACAAATTTTCTTTTTCCTTCCTTTTTCTTTTCTTTTTTTTCTTTTGAGGAACCATTTTTCAGCTTTATTATTAGTAAAATTTCGTAAGATCTTCTATTTTACTCTTTTTTTAAAACAAACTTCTATTTTACTTTATTATTATAATTATAATAATAATTTTTCTCATCTATATATATATAAAAGGAAATTAGTTTGCAGTACAATCCACCCAAAATCTATTAGTAAGGTCTTTTTCGGCATTTTGTTTTCTATTATGGTAACTCATGCGGTATTTTGAATTTTTCAATTTTTTTAAAATTTTTTATTCTCTTTTGCTTTCTTCATCCAATTTTTTCAAACATCATCATTTAATTGTTCAAATTATAGATAAATTTGATTATATAATATAGAGAAGTGTCTAAATCACTTAAATATTTGTAGTTTATATTTTTTTTAGCAAAAAAGTTGTAGTTTATAATTCATAAAACAGTGAAAATTAATATAAATAAAAAACTTAATTGATAAACCGTGTTCTTCGAATAATAATAATAATAATAATAATAATAATAATAATAATAATAATAATAATAACAATAACAACAACAACAACAATCATAATAATAAACAACAGAAATTAATATGTATGAGGAACTTACTTGATAACTCATGTTCTTTGAATAATAACTTTTTTTTGGAACTTTTATTTTTTATGATTTGTCTTAATTAAATTGAATATTTAATTAATTAAACATATATATCATTACTTTAGGTTATTTAAAAATTATAATTGTTATTTTTTCTTCATTTTTCCCTCTATAAATATTTTCAAAATACGTAACACCATCCAACTAAGAACTATTTCAGACAATGTTATTTACCTAAATTAGTGTAAAAATAAAATAATATTTATTTGTGTTAACAATAGCAATAAGGTTAAATTTTACTGTAAATTATAGTTACATTAACATGACAAGAACAAAATTATATTATTATTTTGTTAATATTAAAAATTAATTATTCCTTATTAGTTAACGTAATCTTACAAAATTTCAACATAAAAATATATATATAAAATTTCATAATATTTATTTTTTAACAATAATTTGATATCTATTTTTTCCGTGCAATGCACGGGTGAAAATCTAGTTATATCAAATGATAAATTCTTATGAAACGACAAACATTTTAAATACTAACATACATTATCTAATTATTATGTGTTTGATTAGAGGTGGAAAAGGAATTAAAATTTATTTTTCATAGAAAAATGTTTTCTTATCTTAATAAAATTCATTTTCATTGATTTTAAGGAAAATTTTCACTTTTTCGCCCTAAGGAGAAAAATGTTTTCCATATAAAAGAGTTATTGGTGAAAATGAAACAATACACATTTCTATCTAATTATTCCATATTAAAAACTGTTTTCAAATTATTGGTATATTTCAGTACTCCTGGTTAATGAAGAACCTTATGTGTGTTTGATTGTGGCATTAAATTTAATACTAAATTGAGTCTCGTGCTTCTAAATGTCAGTTTTTTGTTAAGCAAGTATGGCAAGTATGTAACACTCCGAGTACTTCTCCACGTTAAAAGTGGCATCTTAAGAATAATATTTGGTTTTAACATTTAACTATAAGTAATCGATCAATAAATCTTATAATTGGATCATTAGTCGAGACATTTTATAAGAATTTGAAGACATTTTTGTTTGTTTGATGATTACTCGAATATATGTCAATTACTCCATCGGTTACGGAAAATTTGCTAAAAGAACAACCAAGCTTAATCGGGTAGTAAATTTTGAGACCGAAAAGATGCTTAAATTAAAGATGTGATGTCTCACTAGTATAGTTGGAAATACAAGGACTTAATTATAGAGTTCAATAGTTAAAGGGTTTACTAAGAAATAAAGGAGAAAAATCTAAGACATTTGTATCCAATGGACATCTCCCACATGGATTGAATCTTTAACCCACACTTGGCATCTTGAGTTACAAGAAAGAATTCTCATCCTTCCAATTTTACTCATTGTTATAGGATAAGTGGGAGCTTTTACATTGGTGGAACTCGAAAACTCTTAGAAAACAAGAAGGAAAATTCGTCCATAAATAGTGCATGGTTTTGAATACTCCCAAAAGACATTCAAAAGCTCTCTTTTATCTCTTCAAACAAGACATATTCCATATACATATAGAACTTACATTCTAAAGGTTATTTTGCTTTGATATATTAAGGAATAGAAGGTGTTTTGCCACTCACTAACATTCACTCAACTTCCAAGATATAAGAAAACAAGGTGAGTAATTCATTATTTTGGTTTACTTGCATGCATTAAGTTTCAAATAAGTTCAAGCAAAGGTATGTGTTTTGGATATTGTTAAAATGATTTTTTACATAAGAAGTGCTATGGTGCCTCTACCCATTTTGTATTGTTTGCTTTGCTTTGATCCATGCTAATTTTTATGGATTGATGAAAGTTTGAAAATCTGGTAAAAGCTAACCAGAAATTGTTATGATTCTATTGTATTGTCACTACCATATTAGTATTTGAAAGGCAATAAGGTGCCATAGGTAGTAGGAACTTCTAGTATTTGGGCCCTATAATTCATTCAGAAGGTTTGTGCATCTTAAGGTTCTTAAGATTGTAACTTGAAATGATTTTTCTATAACCCTTTGGTAAACCGAAATGATGTATTACTCAAATGGTAATTTACACTCACTTTGTATGCATTTAACATTTTGTAGATGATGAATCGAAGGATACCTGAAAAGCAAGCCGAGGAGTGCAGGCTATCTCACGATGGGAGCAAGATTATGCATGTGGTCGAGACGGATGCTTGGGCCTATTATGAGGATGAACCAATATTTGTAATGTACTTGGGAACCACTTATGAGTTTGAAATCTTTTGTGCCTGCTCTCTCAATCTTTTGTACCATGATAAGATTTTGAGGAAGAGGCATATGTTCCTTGTTTAATAGAGGAAGATATAATGATAGAAATAAGTCAAATATGTGTATGGGAACTTAATAACTAAATAAAACTTGACTTGTATGGTAACAATATAAAAACGGCTTTTGCAACAAGATTGAGAGTCCTATTTTCACATGTAAGGGCCTCCCAAGTTTGTGCTCAGTTATATGTATAAAGTGGCTTTCATTTGGAATATGTCTTGTTCTTTCAAATAAACTAAATATAAGGAATGACTCATATAACATATAATTGTTTGATCTTACAAATGTAAACAAATTCTCTTCGATATTGTCTCGTTATAAATACTACAACTTTAAATGAGTTGAAGATGTCAAACGGCACCACCTTATCTAATGAACAAAAGAAAATTGATTGATAAATCTTGCCCCTCAATTTTGACATGAGTAAAAATTTGTATTTAAAATGCTTCTGGCATATGGATTAAATAACAACCCATCGATATGTTAAGGGGTTTGACAAGAATGGTATCAGAGCATCGTTCCAAGGGGCGATTACATATATATCTTGCTCATGTGAGACATCCTCTGGTCAGCTTGCAAGTAAGTGACCAATTACCAAGTTATAAGTAGTATAGGTATATTTGTATAGTTCCTTAAAGTAAGACTATTAGTTACAATATAGATGGAATTGAAGTTTTTGGTATTTGATTATATGGATTTACCTTACTTTGGAACATTAATTTAAAAGTATGAATTGTGGACTTAAAATATATGAGTAAATCCTCAAGGAAAACCAACCTAGAAAAAACTTCAATGAAAAAGAAAATTGGCTAAAAAAGATACTATACGACCTCTATCCATGCTAGATTATGCTTTGAAATCAAAATAATTACATGAAAATGACACAAAGTAACAAAAATATGAAAATTGGCCTTTTCAGGATAGCCCACTATGGACGGCGGAATGCATTCTACGGCCTATCCATGAGCAACAGAAAAATTTTTTCACGAATATTAGTACATGTGCCCGCATGGCAGTAAAAACAGCCTTTCCTGAAATTTTACACTAAGGTCCCCAAACTTCCTATTTTCGTGCAGATCAGTCTAAAATAATTATTTTACGACTTTTGAACCTTGAAATTGACTTTTACACCAAATTGACCCCTTTTAGTAGAAAGATTTCTTTTAACTATATATTTCCCTAAGTCAAATGTAGTCTTTAATAATTTTTCTTTAGATTTGATATAGTAGCTTCTTTGGTATTTTAAGTCATTGAGCATATAACGGAACCCACCAATGTGTAAAATATATTTTGATATATTTTTATATGATTAATAAAAATTTTCAGTTTTGATCAATTTATTGAAGCATAATTTTGAGGAAAAAAAACTAAGTTTTAATATCTCAAAATTGATTTATGAATTGAATTGCTAAGTTATATATATAATTTTTAAGCTGTTAATTTCATAATAAAGCTTATACATACTTAAGCCATGATTTTATACATGTCGTTATTAATTGTTTAAATGTCTTATTTTGATAAATTTTGAAATTTTTTGGTACTATATGGTTGTAAATGACCAACATGGCCGACTAAGGGGTAAATTGTTAAATAGCCTACAGTGCTAAATTTTAACCCAGCCTTCTACATTCGTGATCAGGCATAGAAAAATGTCTCAGGAAGAAAGCACCAATCAGACTGTAGAACGTTTGACTTAGCTTGTGAACTAACAAGCCCGTCAAATTGATCAATTACTCCAACAAAATTCTAACAAGGAGTCATCCCAAAACAAGGATGATAAAAATAGTGCAACAGAACGATTCCGTCGCCCCAAACCCCTTATTTTTAAAAAAGCAAAGGATCCAATAGAAGCAGAAAATTAGATACGGATGGTTGAAAGAATGTTCACCTACACTCATGTTACCGATCCTGAAAAAGTAAATTGTGCTACCTTTATGTTGAGAGGTAGTGCCGGATACTGGTGGGATACTTTAGTGAGTATGGGAGAAAGCAAAGCAATGACTTGGAAGGAGTTTCGAGAGAAATTCCGTACTAAATACTTCTCTACTACTACTAGAAATCAGAAATTGAATGAGTTCATCCATCTTAAGCAAAATCAAATGACGGTGTCGGAATATGCTTAGAAATTTGAGAAATTATCTCGATTTGCCACCCATATGTTGGGCACAACGGAACTAAAGGTAAACCGATTTATTGAGGGGTTGAAGCCCAGTTGGCTAGAGATGTAATAATGTCGGGAATTCAAGGATTGAGTTTTGCTGCTATTATGGACTGAGCCTTACTTGCGAAACAACCATAGGCAAAAAATTTTCGGGCGAAGGAGAATCGGGCCCGTTATTCCCAAAGCTCAAGTAGTAATAAAAAATGGAGTTCTTCAGGGAAAAATGGAAATAAGGGAAATAAAAGGCCTTATGGAAATGCAAAGGGCCAAACCAACAATTAGAAACCAAATACCCAAGGAGAGTCAATGAAGAACAATATACCACGGTGCCCAACCTATAACAAAATACATCCAGGCCCTTGTCGGAAAGAATTGGGTCTCTGCTATGGATGCAGCAAAGAAGGGCACATGGTTAGAAGTTGCCCAACAAATCCAAAGCCCAACAATCCTATAGGAAGGGTTGTTGCCATAGTCTAGCCTGACGCCACTACTAGCAATGACGTCATCACAGGTACGATCCATATTTATGGTAGACCTGTATATGCTCTGTTTGACTCCGGCGCTACACATTCATTCATTTATTACAATATTGCTCAAGATGCAAATTTTGCAATATTTTCAATGTCATTAGAAATGAATGTTGCCCTTTGGAGTGACTTATACGGCAAAGGATTGGATACCAAATGCAAAAATTCAAATAGGAGAGGATATATGCCCGAGAGATTTAATTCTCTTCAACCTCATAGATTTCGATATAATCTTAGATCGGAAGATTGGTTATCCAAACATGGTGTGACTATTGATTGCTTAGCCCGAACATTGAAATTGTCATAAAAGAACCCCATATTGTTTTTCAAGCCTCTGAAAAGCGCGCGAACAATAATCTCATCCTTCTAAGCACATAGACTCCTAAAACAAGATCATTTGGGATTTTGGGTTAGCTTACATCAAATTAAGGCTGAAAATTTCGTCTCACCTTCATCTTTGTCTATAGTTCAAGAATATCTGGATGTATTTCCTGATGAATTACCTAGATTACCTTCAGACCGTGAGGTCAAATTCGGTTTGAGATATATCCTGGTACGGAACCAATCTCCAAAGCTCCGTATCGTCTGTCACCAACTAAATTAAAGGAGCTTCGAACTCAATTAAATGAACTGCTCAATAAAGGCTTTATTCGACCAAGAACATCTCCTTGGGGTGCACCTGTTCTATTCGTAAAGAAAAATAATAGATCTATGAGGATGTGTCTCGATTATCGAGGGTTAAATAAGGTTACAATAAAGAACAAGTACTCTATCCCACATATTGATGATTTATTGGATCAACTTAAAGGGTCAGTAATCTTTTCAAAAATTGATTTACGATCGGGGTACTATCAATTGAAAATAAAGGAAGAGGATATTCACAAATCCGTCTTTAGCACAAGGTATGGACATTTTGAATTTTTAGTCATGCCCTTTGGCTTAACAAATGCTCTTGTGGCTTTTATAGATCTTATGAATCGAGTATTCAAGGAGTATTTGGATGAATTTGTGATCGTGTTTATTGATGATATCTTGATCTATTCAAAGTCTCGAGAAGACCACATCAAGCACTTACATTTGATTTTACAAACTTTGAGAGAAAAACAATTGCATGTAAAATTCTCAAAATGTGAATTTTGAACCGAGAAAATGAATTTCCTTGGTCATGTTGTGAATCAGAAAGGGATTTCAATTGAAGTTGTAATAAAGTAGTCTCAACCTAGGACTCCTACCGAAGTACGAAGTTTCTTAGATTGGCTGTGTGCTATAGGAGATTTGTCAAAGATTTTTCAAAAATTGCAGTTTCTCTTACACGATTAACCAAGAAAAATGTACAGCTCAGGTAGACTGATGACTGTGAAAAGAGCTTCGAAGATTTAAAAAAGCAGCTAACCACGGCTCCCATCCTTACCATTCCTAAAGAAAATGGTAAGTTTAGTATTTACAGCGATGCATCCAAGTACGGACTCGGATGCATGTTAATGTAAAATAACAAAGTCATGGCTTATGCATCTAGACAATTGAAACCTTATGAAAAGAATTACCCCACTCACGACTTAGAACTAGCCGCTATAGTGTTTGCCTTGAAAGTTTGGCAACACTATCTTTGTAGAGCAAAGTGTGAAATTTATACGGATCATAAAAGCTTGAATTGGTAAAAGACTATGATTGTATAATCAATTACTACCCAGGAAAGGCAAATGTGGTAGCCGATGCTTTAAGTCGGAAAGCTATCACAAATGAAAAGAAACCTAAGGAGTTGCAGTGGGAAATTGAAAAATTTGAATTTGAAATCTTGCCAAATAGGGGTGCAAAGCTAAGTGCTATGACTGTAAAACTAGCATTAATGGAGCAGATTAAAGAAGGGCAAAAGACTGACTCATTTGTTGAGAAGTTACGGGATAATTTGAAGAATGGAAAAGAATCCACGTATAATATATTAAGCCAAGGGCTATTGAGATACAAAGATAGAGTGTATGTACCAGAAACAGGAAAAATACGGGAATGTGTTTTGGAAGAGGCGCATAACACACCATACACTCTACATCCGGGTTCCACAAAAATGTATTTTGATATAAAAAATTATATTGATGGTCAACATGAAGTGACATATTGCGGAGTTTGTCGCTAAATGCCTCACATGTCAACAAGTCAAAGCAGAACATCAACAACCAGCAGGGGCATTACAACCACTGGAGATTCCTGAGTGGAAATGGGAGAAAATAAAAATGGATTTTGTTAGTGGATTACCAAGAGTCATCAAAGGATATGATGCTATATGGGTAATCGTTGACCATCTAACAAAGTCAGCATACTTCATATCCATTAAAATGACATTCAAAATGGAGCAACTGACCAAGTTGTATATCCGGGAAATTGTAAGATTACATGGTATTCCAGTTTCCATTACTTCAAATCAAGACCCTCGATTTCTCTAGCGATTTTGGAAAGAAGTTCATCAAACCTTGGGGACATGATTAAATTTTAGTACGGCTCTTCCGATCTCCCCAAACTGATGGTCAATCCGAATGAGCCATCCAAACTCTTGAAGACATGCTCTGAGCGTGTGCTTTGGAATTTTCACAAAATGGGATCATTATTTATCATTGGCGGAGTTTTCATACAACAATAGTTACCATTCCTCGATTCAAATGGCACCGTATGAAGTATTATATGGAAGAAAATGCAGATCGCCATTGTACTATGAAGTAGGAGAAAGAAAAATAATCGATTCAGAGATGAAGGAAGGAATGATCAAAGTAGTGGATATGATAAAGGAAAAGTTAAAAGCCGCACAAGACCGTCAAAAAACTTGCGCAGATCAAAGACGACGGCCATTGGAATTTAAGATTGGAGATCAAGTATTTGTCAAAATATCTCCAATAAAGCAACTCTTCCGCTTCGGGAAAAGAGGCAAATTGACTCTTCGGTACATTGGGCCATTTGAAATAACAAAAAGAATTGGAGAAGTGACCTATGAATTGCAATTGCCCGAAAGAATGAGTCGGATTCATCTAGTGTTCCATATTTCAACATTAAGAAAATATATACCGGATCCTTCTCATGTACTGTCAGAAACACCTTTTGATGTACAACCTGACTTAACCTTAGAAGAACTAGCCGTGAAAATCTTGATGTGAGAAACAAAAAGATTGCGCAATAAAGAAGTACCCTTCGTCCGCGTATCGTGGAAAAGTGAAATCTTGGAAGAGGAAACGTGGGAACGAGAGGATGATATGAGAAAACAGTATCCTGAGTTATTTACAGGTAATTCTGAAATTTCGAGGACGAAATTCTTTTAAGGGGGTAGATTGTAATGCTCCGAGTACGTCTGCACGTTAATAGTGGCATCTTAGGAATAATAATTGGTTTTAACATTTAACTATAAGTAATCGATGAATAAATCTTATAATTGGATGACTAGTCGAGACATTTTATAAGAATTTGAAGACATTTTTGTTTGTTTGATGATTACTCGAATGTTTGTCAATAACTCCATCGGTTACGGAAAATTTGCTAAAAGAACAACTAAATTTAATCGAGTAGTAAATTTTGAGACCGAAAAGATGCTTAAAGTAAAGATGTGATGTCTCACTAGTATAGTCGGAAATACAAGGACTTAATTATAGAGTTCAATAGGTAAAGGGGTTTACTAAGAAATAAAGGAGAAAAATCTAAGATATTTGCATCTAATGGACATCTCCCACATGAATTGAATCTCTAACACACACTTGGCATCTTGAGTTACAAGAAAGAATTTTCATTCCTCTAATTTTACTCATTGTTATAGGACAAGTGAGAGCTTTTACATTGGTGGAACTAAAAAACTCTTAGAAAACAAGAAGAAAAATTCGTCCATAAATCATGCATAGTTTTGAACACTCCCAAAAGACCTTCAAAAGCTCTCTTTTATCTATTCAAACAAGGCATATTCCATATACATATAAAACTTACATATTAAAGGTTATTTTGCTTGGATATATTAAGGAATTGAAGGTGTTTTGTCACTCACTAACATTCACTCAACTTCCAAGACATAATAAAACAAGGTGAGTAATTCATTACTTTAGTTTACTTGCATGCATAAAGTTTCAAATAAGTTCAAGACAAGGTACGTATTTTGGATATTGTTAAAATGATTTCTTGCATAAGAAGTGCTAGAGTCCCTCTACCCATTTTGTATTGTTTGTTTTGCCTTGATCCATGCTAATTGCTATGGATTAATGAAATATTGGAAATCCGGTAAAAGCTAACTGGAAATTGTTATGATTCTATTCTGTTGCCACTACCATATTGGTATTTGAAAGGCAATAAGGCGCCATGGATAGTAGGAACTTCTAGTATTTGGGCCCTATAATTCATTAAAAGGTTTGTGTATCTTAAGGTTCTTAAGATTGTAACATGAAATGATTTTTCTATAACCCTTTGATAAACCGAAATGATGTATTACTCACGGGATATTTTATACTCACTTTATATGCATTTAATATTTTATAGATGATCAATCAAAGGATACATGAAAAGCAAGCCGAGGAGTAGAGGCTATCTCACGACAGGAGCAAGATTATGCATGTGGTCGAGACGGATGCTTGGGCCTCTTATGAGGATGAACCAATATTTGTAATGTACTTTGGAACCACTTATGAGTTTGAAATCTTTTGTCCCTACCCCTCAATCTTTTGCACCATGTTAAGATTTTGAGGGAGAGGCCTATGTTCCTTGTTTAATAAAAGAAGATATAATTATAGAAGTAAGTCAAGTATATGTATGGGAAATTAATAACTAAATAAAACTTGACTTGTAGGGTAATAATATAAAAACAGCTTTTGCAACAGGATTGAGAGTGCCATTTTCACATGTAAGAGCCTCCCAAGTTTGTGCTCGGTTATATATTATATATATATATATATAAAGTGGCTTTTATTTGGAGTATGTCTTGTTCTTTCAAATAAACTAAATATAAGGAATGACTCACATAACATAGAATTGTTTGATCTTAAGAATGTAAACAAATTCTCTTTGATATTGTCTCATTATAAATACTACAACTTTAAATGAGTTGAGAATGTCAAACAATACCACCTTATCTAATGAACAAAAGAAAATTGATTGATAAGTCTTGCCCCTCAATTTTGACATGCGTAAATATTTATATTTAAAACGCTTCCAGCATATGAATTAAATAACAACTCATTGATATATTGAGAGGTTTGACAGAGTATGGTACTTCTAAAGTACCAAAATTTTGTTCAACAACAGTATTATACTCATAGTGAATAATTTTTTAATACTTAATGGACGTCATAATTAGAAATTTTTTTTAAACACAACACTGAATAAGAGATGAAAATTTTTCTTTTTAATAGTTTTCACATTTTTTACTCCATTGTAGTAAATCAAGCACTATAACTTTATTCATTCATTCATGGAAATTAATGAACCCCAAAACAAATTTTCACATTGACTTTTTGATTTTTTTTTTTATTTTTATTTTCCTTTCTTTTCTCCCAAGTTTAAATTTGGTCATGCTTTTGAGCTTCAATGACTTTCCAAGAATAATTGTTATTTCTAAAACCAAACATATTAGCTCAAAATAATAATTATGAAAATAATAATACGTTGGAAACTTCCTACGGATGGAAATTCGTAGGAAAGTTTCGATAGAAAGAATATTTAGTGGTTGCGCCGGACCTTTAACTAGTAGTTCTCGATGGATACATGTGATTAAAGATTTTTTATGGAAGTGTAATGTAATTAGGAAAAAAAATCAAATGTTTATAATATTACATTTTTCATTGTTATCCTATTAACAAGAAAAAGAAAAAAGAAACTACATTTAGTCAACTTAAATTACAGAAGCAGGATCACTTAGAGCATCTCTAATACAAGTATATAATCTCAGAGTGACGTAGAGGAAAGGTATAAACACATAAAATTTATAAATTTTAATTCTCTCTACTTTTTCACTCTCTCTTGCCTTTCTCTCC
The DNA here is from genome assembly GCA_963692815.1 of Nyctanthes arbor-tristis. NCBI lineage: Eukaryota > Viridiplantae > Streptophyta > Magnoliopsida > Lamiales > Oleaceae > Nyctanthes > Nyctanthes arbor-tristis. Next base: position 32,053 of record CAVNYN010258541.1, read on the forward strand.
CTTTATTTTCTATATTTTCTTCATAATGTCCTTGACACTTCCTACAACTAGATGGTCTCAAAGACATTGTGAAGAAAAAAAAGGAAAGCAAAGAGAGGAAAATGTAAGAAAATTTTGAAAGAAGAGAGAGAAAATTAAAATTTTTAAATTTTATGTGTCCATGTCACTCTTCCTCATCACCCTCAATACTAGACATTTGCATTGGAGGTGTACTTAATATGCTTGCTGGGGAAATTTTTAAACGGTCCCCAATATCTGTATTGGAAATTAGTGAACCCAAAGAAGACGGTTAATTTCTCCATTGACTTCTTATATAGTTATGTTATACCTTTTTCCCCCCTTTTTGTTATGTTCTCCCACATAGGGTCAAAGCTTCTCAGAGCATCTACATTTTATGGAGCTTAACTAAAGGTTTTTTTTTTTAAAGTGCAATTATAATATGCAATATAAGTGTTACAAACATGTAGAGAGTTACATATAGTGAAATTCAATGCAAAGTAAAATATACAAATAAGTATAATAGTTGGAAAAACTCACACAACTTTAAGGTTGACGGGAATTGAATTTGAGATTTTAAGGATCCGCCTCAACCATGCCAATTGGGGAAGGCGTGGTTATACTGCTATAATATAGTTGTAATTATATTTTTCGTAACAAAAATAGTAAAACTTGTGGAAACTATGTATAGAATTTCTCAAAAAAGAAAAGGCGAGGATATACTAATTGTGAGGTGACTAAGTGCTTGTTT